>VZRN01005945.1:325274-459115 GCA_013397935.1 Dasyornis broadbenti | reverse complement strand
GGATCTCAGCATTTCCCGTGGGCCCCCAGGGGCTGCAGGGGCACCCCCTGCTTCACCATGGGCCTCACCACGGCCTGCAGAGGCTGCAGAGCTCCGGCGCCTGGAGCTCCCCCTCCCCCTCCTTCTCCACTGACCTTGGTCTCTCCATGTTTTTCTCCCTCACATACTCTCACCTACTCCTCCTCCTCTGGCTAAGGAAAAGTGCGTGCACCCATTGTTTTGATTTCTTCTTAAATATGTTTTTCACAGAGGAGTAACCAACATCTCTAATTGGCCCAGGCTTGGCCAGCAGCATGTCCATCACCTCAGAGCTGGACATGGTGAAGGCTTCGAGAAGCTTCACAGAGGAGCCATCTTTGTGGCCCCCCCCACTAGAAAAACCCGGGCCAAGCTAAACCACAACACATGGTTATGTTGTTTTCTCTGGGTTAACAAAGCAGTGAAAATTAGCACCAGCCACAGGTCTGGTTAAGCGTGTAAACTGAGGCAAGAAGGAAGGGAGCATTCATCCACGTTCCATCCACAACACCCATGGAAAATCCAACGCACAAAACAGAACCTCAGGCGAGTTCTGTGTTCCTGATGCATGGGCAGGAGGAGCGCCCTTGCTGCAGGGTGTTCGCTGTGCACTGACACCGGACCTGGCCCTGGCTCTCCTAGAGAGGGCAGAAACCCCTGTGCCCACGACAAAGGTATTGCAAACAGCACAGCCACAGAGCTGAAGCACCTCGCTGTCTGCCTCAGGAAGACATTCATGTGTTTTGTGGTGAAGTGACTGGGTTCACACACAAGGATAGGTCAAGGCAGAGAGAAGCACTTGCAACAACTCAGAAGCACCAGCCAAGATTTGTCATCAGTACAAACTAGTGTCAGGGAAGGCTGTGGACTGCTGCCAGCTGGATTTCCACCCTACAGATTCCTCCAGTCTCATTCCCACCTGTTTTAAGCACCGGATACTCAGTGTCATCCTCCAAAATTTCACAAAAGCATGTCCACCCTTTTTAGTTTTTACAGCACATGAGGTCTCAACAGCCCCAGCCTCAGTGTAGAAGAGAACAGCTGCCACAGCACCAGTGTGTGCCAGCTCCTGGAATGCTGCTGGAGCCAGCTCCGGGACAGCCCGACCTCTCTGACAAAGGCTGGCTACTGCTGTCAACAGGAAAAAATAAAAACTCTCTGGCAGTTTGTTGTTGTGCTGCCTGGAGTACGGGTCGGCCTGCCAGGACATGCAAGATATGAATTGAAGCCTCTCTGAAGGACACACTGTTATAAAAAAAAAAAAAAAGTCATCATCATTACTCCATGAATGACATGGTCCAAAGTGCATGTAAATTCATGCCATCATTCACAAGTGAACTTTCTAAAATCCTGCATCATTTTTCAAATTTAGACAAGTTGCTCTAGGAACTTGCAACAGGATTTTGCCTCTCTCAAAATGACCTTTGGTCCATTTCTACCTAACCTAAAGAGCACAAGCTACAATAAAGGCAAAAAAGTTTGGGTTTGAGGCTGGGGTGGGTTTTTAGTTTTACTGGAGAAGACCCAGCAAGGCAAGGGTTGAAGAATAGTAAGGCAGAAAAGACAAACCTGGGCGTACTTGCTGCCAGCTGGCAGGTCTAAGATGGGCTAAGATTACGACCAGAGGTAACAAAGACAAACTTCTCTAGGACCCCGTGGGAGTTTTGCAGGAAAAACAGAGAAGGCCCATCATGGGCATAAGAAAGCAGGTACTCCTTTTCAGTCTCCATTTTTCCAGCAGGGATGGCAGCCTGCAGCGCTCTCCATGCGAAGGAAGCCTGATGTTGACGCAGTGCTTTGCTGGGGTGTCTGACAAGCACTTACAAGGCCTGTGGTTATGAAGAGCTGCATGAATTGACCCCGGTGGTTCTGAAGGGACCGATGTGACTGTACAGAAAACAGGCAGGTGAGTAAGGCACAGACACTTTCTGCACTCACACCCCTACAGCAGAAAGCTCCACAATTGAGCCGTACCTTGCACATGGAAATGCTATTTCCTTTAAATCATATAAAAACACCAGTGATTTCATTCTTGCTCATTTTCTCCACATCACACACGATTTTATTCACCTTTATCGTATTCCCCTTTATTCATTCCTCTTCAAGCTGTTCAGATCTACTCTATTTAATTTGCCCGCACACAAGAAGTGATTCTTTTGCTATTCTTTAAATCTATTCTCATTTTACATCCTTTTAATAAGTAGGATGTGGGGTAATGGAGAAACAGAAGCTCTTCTCAATGCAAGAATCAACAAAGGAATACAATTTTGGTTTGTTTTCAGCTTTCTTCCAAACCATTCCCAGTGTTATTTACCTACCTTTTTGATCATACGATTGGACTGTGAGCAGACACATTAAGGAGGCACCTGCATGTTCTAAATTGCTGTTACTAAACCAAGAAGTAAAGAAATCCAAAACACCAAGGCTCTGTTCAAATACTGCAATGTACCAGATGAAGGAAGACATGCATTCATCTTGCCCAGTTTCCCCTCCAGGAAAGAAGAGTTATATATGTTTACACTTCATCTGCTTTATCCAATCCTGATTTGACCGACTGCTTCTCATTTTTTCCCCAAGACTACAAGGTATTTTTCAGTAGTAGTCAAACTTCACAAAGGAGTTGAAATCGCTGGAAGTCCTTAAATACTCGTATGGACAAAGGATACAATTCTGATCTCACTGTATGGGTGCACAAATCAGGAGTCACTCTACCGAGGCAAATGAAGTAATAGCTGAGGAACTGGCACAAAGCAAAGCAAGGCAAGCCTAAAAGCATGTTCCCAGAAATGCCACCAAGTCAAGAAAGTCATTTGCAAATGGCATTATAGAAGAAAGGGTGAGGAACAAATGACTGCTCACTTATTTCAGGACAAGAGTGAGTTAGAGTTTCTGGAAATGACATAACAGAAGCTAGTAACAGCTTGGCAGAGGCAAGAGCAACAAGATATTCCCTCATCCAGGGGTTTGGCAGCATCCCAGTAAGGGGCTGAAACTTGCTCGTATTGTTAAAACCATCAGATAAATACAACCCAGCTGGAAAGTCACCTGAAAGTTTAAAAGGCTTTCCCAACGATCTGCTCAAACAGGTGTCAGGGCGCAACACATCTGAAGTGCAGCGGGTTTAAGCATTTCCAAAGGTAAAGTGATAAATTTTGTCCTCCAATCTACAATCAATAACCTCACTTCACAATGATCTGACTTTTGGATGACTGAGCATAAAATTGTTCTGAGTTGCTTTCAGAGACTTGTACGGTGCTGCAGTTTTATTATAATAACCAGCCATTTGCTTAAAGTTTGTGACCTGTCTTTCCATAACTGCAAAAGCTACCATTAGGAAAAAAAAAAATCAACAAACCAAATCAACAAAAAACAAGTGCAGAAACAGAAGTGGGCTGACACTAATTATTGGAAAAACGTAGCACAGCATAACTGAGTAGGACCTGCTGAGCTTACATGTCAGGCCTTCCCTCAGGTGCAAAAGAGAACCTTGCAATTCCACTCCAATCTCTTTAAACCCACGTGCTTCATTTCTGCCTTCTCCAGTATGAATCCTTCCCACAAGCCTAATTTCAGCCATCATGGATCACAACACACAGCAAACTTCAGCTCCAGATTTGGAATTAATAAGTCCAACTCAGAATTTATTTGCTTCATCAAAGCAAGAAATAAAGTTATTTTCATCACTGGGATTTCAAACTCTTTTCATAAAAGAGCGCCGTAGCAAGAAGTGAATAAACCCAGTTCTTTCCTCATCAAATTTCAAGGTAATATATTGGGTTGGGTTTTTTGTTTTGTTACTATTAAACAAACTCACCCAACTTGGATGAGCAATGGTTTCGTGTTTTACTGATATTTTAAATCTTCCTCAAGGAAGTTGTGAATAACCCAAAGCATCATTTATCATCTTTTTGGCAGGGGAAAAAGTTACAGCACAAGTGCAAATCCAGGCAGAAGAGACATTAATAAATGCAGGCAGCCCAGTGACTACCACTATCTAATGTACATATGATAATGGAAAAGGCTGACCCCATCCCTTGGGACTATTTGAATTTTCAGGTCACCTGCTCACCATGGTGATGAAAATACAGCTCCTAGGATCAGAAGGCGAACACTGGGGGCTTTAAAATAAATCAATTAATAAATAAATAAAAGTGAGGCAAAGGTCCCGAAGAAGACAAGTCTTCAATTTTCAAGAATACACCGCATGCTGATGCAAAACCCTTGTAAGAGCAGAGACTAGATTTCAACAAAGCCGCTCCAAACCTGGCCCCGAGCAGAACATTTGCTCCCCTTTTGGATCACGCTGGTTTTAGGACATGCTGTTCACACTGGCAGCTGCACGGGGTTGTGTCATACCTGGCACAGATGAAGCCATAGGCAAACAGTCAAGGCCATGCAAGAAGAGGCAGCAAAGGAGTCAAGCATGTCAAAATGTGCCTCAGGGGCATGCTCACTGAACAATAACATTAACAAAATATTTCTGCTTGGCACTGCAAATTAACCAAAAAATAAGCAATTCAGCCTAATTTAGGAGTGACTCTCATTAAAAAAATAAATCCCAACAAAACCAAGCTGGTTTTACCGTACAGGCTTCAAAAAGATGTACTAAGGATACGGTGAAATTACCCATCATACCAACTACCTTCTGTCAATACAGATTTTAAGATACCTGTGAAAAGTGACTTTTCACTTGGATGGTTCACATTATTATGACATCTGGCTGGAAGGGCTAGAGTTAAGTGTCTGTTGCTATTTTCATTAAAGGCTATTTTATGCCTCAATTGCTAGAAGAAAAATATTTCCTTTTAAAACCAGACTTGGCAGGCAAATGCTGTAGCCAAACATGGGGGTTAATAGATTTGTCAAAGTGAAAAACACCTCACAAATAAAAAAAAGGAAATGGAAGGAAGCTTACACAGTATCTGACACCTGACACTAAACCAACCCACAAAGCTGATGTTTAATCTACCAATCATCTCTAGAGAGACAAATTTATTAACCAGCTTTACTCTCTCACTGCCACATTATCCATCAGCAATCTACTGTTTTTCCTTAAAATTATAAACATTCAGGCAGGTCTAGAAACCAGCACTCTTCATCACGTAACAGCATGTGAGCAATCGTTATATCCTTGCAGCAGCATGTCCACAGGCTTTGGGATCACTGAAACACTTCATTTCCCCAAGCCTGCAACTCCAGCGTTTTAAAGACTTAAAAACTTGCTCCCAGTGAGTACAGCCTCCTGCTGCTCCCATGCAGCTGCAAGGAAGGGCGTGGAAAAGCTTCCCTGCAGCACAGATATCCCTGTCCAACCCACACAAATCCTCTTCTTGTTGCAGGGGACAACCACAAGCTCAGCTGCTTGGAGGGTTTGAGATAAATGCACGTTGCTGAGAGGGAGGCGATGCCTGTGAGGACCCCAGAGGGGAACACCGGCAAGGCTCAGCAGGAGCTGCTGCTGTAGGACACAACTGGAGCTGACAGCTCAGCACTGGAGCTGGCAGCCTGGACGCTGAGAGCAGGGGCCATTCACACCAACACCACCCGCGGCTGTGCTCCTCCCTGAACCAAAGCTGCTGCTGCAACTCCAGTCACTATCAAGATGGGATTCCTCTCCTCCATATCCAGCTCGGACAGAATTCAATGCCCCTTAGACCCAGTGGAGGCCCAGAAAGGGACAGAGCTGCTACAAGTCTGAGAGGACCTGTACCTTGCATTTCTAATTATTCAGGAATTCTCCGTACCACCACTCCTGGTATCACAGGATTCTTTTTCCACCTGTGAACGGTCTCAAGGATCACACCCTGTTTTCCTGAAGATCAAAGAGGTACAGACTGTGAAGCAAAGAATTTGACTCCTTCCATCTCATGACAACCTGAAGCACAATCCCCAGCTACGCTGCACTAAGGATCAGTAAACCAGGGCAGCACCATCACAGCAGCCAGAACCAGGCACGGGGCACAGCCCTAACACTGATGAAAAAGTGTTGGCTGACTCCACTGGCATCACATGAGAAAGCCAGAATCAGCTGAAGCAGCCACAGGAATAGGAATTTCGAAGCACAGGAGAAAATAGAGGGGTTTACATCTATCCTTTCTTTCCACCCCAGAACGACAATTTCTAGGAAATTAAGTTGTGAGCACGCAACAGTGATCGATAGCTGCAGCCAAGAGAAATTGGCAAAGTTATTCCCTGTGACATTTTTCATACCTCTCTTGATATCAGGGAATTTTATGAATATTTTGAAAGTTAATGCTTTTGATATACATTAAAAGAAATCAACTAAAAATTTAGATTGTCAACACAGAAAATTACTGATTAAAGTTCTGACACACAGAGTGTGCAACAGCAAAACCAGTAAAATTAGGAAGTAACTACCCAAAGTCCCACTAGGTGCCAGAAGCTTAATTCTTAACTGTAAGCTTTTCTCCCAAAGGCAGAGAACAGAAATCCATCTCAGAGATGCAGAGAACCTTTTGAGCCAATGCATTTAACTGCATGACAAGCATTAATAGGAGTTACCCAGATAAATTCCAATATCTGCTTTCAAAATATATTACTTAACCTAGCTGAACCCAATCTATCTCTTTTTTTTGTTTTGTTGACTAGCCAGTAAACTGATATGAGTTTTAAATAAAATTCTTATTCAGCACGATACGCAGAGACATGACTTTGGTGCACTACCATCTTGTGGACTATCTAGGAAAAACAGTGAGTGGAATTTCATTTATCCAACCAGCTCACGTTCAGAGTCTATACACTAATCTGTGAAGACAGCCCTAAAACTGTGTTGAGTAAATATTACATAGACGTAGGAATGGTTCTTTGGTTTCTTAGGGCTTGGCAGATTGTATCAAACTTCTTTTTGGCAGCTTAGCACCAGCCTTAGTGTGGTGTCACCGGCCTTTCCTGGGAGAAGGCTCTCACCAGAACTCAAGATCACACAGAGCAGCTGCAGAAGATCCGTGAGACGCCGTGCTGGCTCCCACTCCTCTGCTGCGCAATTCCCGGCTCTCACCTGCACAGGCGTGGGAGTTTCCCCTGTAGGTACAGCTGCACTTTGTGGCCTGAAGAATAAAACCACAGCCTGGTACTCAGTGCCAGTTTTGGGAATTTGCCTAGGTTGGTTAAGTTAGCGATGGTTTTCAACACATCCTCGTGTATAACATGTGAATGTATGTGTGTGATACTTGTGAAAATACATTTTGGTTTCCACGTGTGTATGTACGCTGATGTTATGTGAGTGTGAACACACACACGTATCGTAAACACTTGAAATGTGATCAATTGCCTTCTGGAACTCGTTCTTGTGGGTGTCACTTCTCTGCAACACAGTTAGACCTCCACGATGATTCATTCTGCTGCATCTCTCTCTCATCAGATATTTCTTGTGAGCATCCAGAAATACGCTAACAAATTTTAAACTGTGAAGAAGGACATGATCTAAGAATTTAACTCAGTGTATGTAAAGAACAAACCCACATCAGACTTCTGGTTCGTTACCTGGTTATATTCACTACCGACAGCCTGCTCCCAGCCCAGCAGCCTTAACAACCAGTATCACATTCAGGGATTTAACAGAGACAACACTATTTCTTTCCCCAGTATGAAGGTGATGCCCCAATCCTTTATCCCTTCATGGTAATTCCCAAATCCAAAACTTTCTTACCATTCCACCGTTCAGACAGTTGTCAATTTTTCAGAAATACTCTGGTTTCCTTCTCGCTTAGTTTCTAAAAAGTCCATTGCCAATGCTCCCTCGTCCTACTTGCCATGATCACATTATTCCCTGAAACCCACTACCAGCCCTCCCTTTCCCCAAGCCCCATTTCAGGGGAAGAGGGATGCTGAGCTTGGAAATAAGCAAAGCCTTCAAACTCTTGACCTACATAACCTATATTGATCATTAAAGTACAACAGACCTCTCATTGCAAATTTTCTAAAGCTGGTGACCAGGATATCTCAGCCTATAGCTCTAGGAACACCCAGAACTGGTGCATACACTGCAGATTATAAAAGAAAATGAAAGTCAAAGCAAAACCCAACCCAAAACGTTCTGCTTCAGAAATCACATCACCTGTTGCAGTAGCACCAGGCTTCCCAGAGCTTTCAGACAGACCCCCTTTAAGTCACAACAAATTATTTCAAAGAGAACAAATACTGATTAAGAGTCCCTGAACAGAAAGGTGTGAGGGGGAGGTGTAGCACCACCTCCCTCTGTGAGGAGAGCTTTCCTAGACTTGCATCCTTTCAGATTATCTAAAAAAGAAAACCATAAATAGCATAGTTTAGTAAGAAAGAAATGAGCATTAAACAGAGTTCTCAAACAAAAAGAAAGTTAAAACATTTATAAAAAACCCCATGATATTGCATCAAGATAACGTGGCTAGCTTCCACGTTACCAAAAACAGAGAAAAATTGTATTTCAGACTAAATGCAATTGTTCCCCAAATGACATTTAAACTGCATAGTAGAAATGTTTCTCAAGGCCAGGGATTACAAACATACCCGGCAGCTCTTCCACAGCACACAAAAATTCTTCTAGGATGAGCGCAGGTAACGAACCATCTGACAAACCCTATAACTGATCAAACATCCACGGGGGCCACCATCTGGCACTAAGGTACTGCTGTAGATGATATTTATGGCAGTCCCCGTTTGCAATCAAGGTACTGCTCCAAATGCTAACACACAAGTGGGGCTTTCTGCTTTCAGTGATGTGCTGGACACCCATCTGTGCCAAAGACCAGACTGAAACCACAGATCAAAACTGTGCCCTGCCCTATTGGTTTTTCACTTTATTTGCAGGAAAACACAGGAACAGCGCAAAATACAACCACCACCACCACCAGGAGAATCAATTCCGTTGCAAGTTGGAAGATGATTCAATTGTTTAAATTTTTTTTGAAGAGGAAACTTTTAAAAATACTTGAGATATCAATTTTGTTTCTGGGAGAAAGCACAGCTTCACTCCTAAAACTTACCCAAGCCAGAAAAAACAACGGTAATTAACATACATTAACCCTTGACTAACAACATTAAAGGAAATGGGGTGGGAGGAGCGCAAATCCACCTCTTAATGAACAAGTGCCTACAGCACTTACAGATAAAGACCAGAAAAGATAACCTGCTCTCCAGACTGAAAACCCCAGACATGAAGACAACACAAACAGCCTGACTAATCTAGTCAGCCTGGTTTTCACAACTAAAGTGAAATTTCAGTTCTTGTTGGCAGTTTTATCCAAAGAGGGATATGGACCTGTGTGTCAGGGGAAGAGAAATGCTGGTCAGCCCAGGGGAGCCTTCACTGCTGCTGCATGTCCTGAGCCTGTTCTGTGAATCAGCACAGCAGGACAAGCCAATCCCAAAGCACTGCTTTGCTCTCGCCCATATTTACAGCACTGCTGACTGAGAATATTTCATGGCATTTCATAAACCCACACTTTTATGGGGGTTTCTATCGCGGATGTGGGCGGCTAAAAAAATACCCTCCCTTGAAAGCGGTTTTCACGGCTCAGTCATTAATGCAGAGTTAACACCACGCCTGCTTTTTGAAACTGTTTCTGAATTTATAAAAATGCAGGTTGCTTCAGGGCACCCTGAACTGTCCATGACACGAGAGCTGCTGCAATGGAAGCGATGGTGATGGCCTGTCCTGCAGCAAACTGTGCTGCAGCCAGGGGCCATGGGGACAGTGCCCGAGAGAAGCCCTTCTCACCTCAGAAGCCTGGAGACACATGCACATGCAGCAACTCGAGCTGATTGAGCTGCAGAGAGGCTGGGAAATGCCGCTAGAATTTATATCTGTATCTAATGAGAAAATTACATGTACATTTTAGTTTGGGATTTGAAGCAGTGTCTTGATCTGATTTCAGATTTTGATGCTGTTCTGCTGAGCTCTGTTAATAGAAATGCCCTTGAACAACAGAAACAATTAACTGAAGTAGAACACAGCCATCTCAGTAGTTAATCTAATCCCTTTTACACTGACACGGCAATTCCAACATAAACTCCCATAAAGTGGGCAGCCTTGGAATTTTCTTGACAAAAAGATTTTTTTTTTATTAGAACAAATTAGTCCTTCTATTAAAATATTTTACTTAGAAATGCCCATAAACTAAACTACAAGAAGTTCTACCTCAGCATGAGAAAGAACTTTCCACTGAGAGTGGCAGAGCATTGGAACAGGTTGTCCAGGAAGGGCGTGGAGTCTTCCTCTCTGGAGCCGTTCCAAACCCACCTGAACACATTCCTGTGTCACCTGCTCCAGGTGACCCTGCCTTGGCAGGGGGCTTGGACTGGATTCTCTCAACAGGTCCCTTCCAACCCTGACTATTCTGGGATTCTGTATAAAAGAAAAAAGTCTTATTGTTGTTTAGGGTTTGGGGGTTTTTTTAAGTGTTGATAAAATTTACCATCCTCAACTTCCTCCTTTTTGCATAATATTATAATTGATAGATTAAGTATGTTCTCTTAAATACTTGTTTTTAAAAGGTTTTTGTAAAATTTACTGTATTTTAAATAAATAGAAATTCAATTGGGAGGGAGGGTCTTCCACCCCAGAGTTTACATGAAGTAAGAAAAGAAAATTTTCAAGTATAAAAATTCACACGTGTCTCTTTTACATATCTATACTCAAAAGAGGGTATCAGTATTATGAGCTCCAGAGCACAGACATTTGTCACCATTAACTAGAGGCAAATATAGATGTGAAGGCATTTAATAGTTTTCAAAGAGCTCCGCTCCTTTAGTGTTCTGACATTCAAACAAAATGGCTGAAGTTTATATTTAGAGTTGATGCATATTTGTAATGGCTTCCTTTTAGAAACATTTTTAAAACATAATTTTGAGAGTTTAAATAATTGGACTTTTAAGGGGGTTTAGTCATGAATATATCACAATATCAATATTTAGTTAAGATATCCTGTAACATATTTCCATATTTTTTTATATCATACCTGACTTTAGAAAGGCAAAAATAATTGTTGGCTAGCTCAAGCAACAGTAATGCCTCCAAAAGGAAATGGGCTTGTTAGCAGACAACAAACAAAAAAAAAAGAAAAAGGAAAAGGAAATAACTTCCATGTGAAAAGCATTTTTCTGGTGATATTACCTCTCTGTTGAAAATCACAAAATGCCCCATTGCCAATTAATGGCTACTTCAAAACTCACTCAAATAACAAGCAGGAAGATCACAGGAAGTGCATATGGCAAACACATCCTACACCTGACAACCACTCAGGCCAACTCAACGCAAAACCTCGCTCCCTGGTGAAAACACGGCTCCCATTTCCCAGGAAAACCAGCTCTCGGATGCCGAGGGAGAGGGATGGTTTCCAGAGGGAAACCAGTGGGCGTAAGCAGGGATGGCAGGAAGTGACACCAGTCAGGAATCAGCAGGCGACAAGCACAGCAACAACAATGCACCGACAGCGGTGCTTCCAAGAAAAATCAAAATCATGTCAGGAGTTACAGGAGAGATGAGTCTGGCTAAAACCTGCATTCTATCCAAACACCTAAAGCCAAAATATTGGCTGATTCAAAGCAGCTTTGAACAGAGTCACCGCCAGCGCATCACTCTGCTTTGGGTTTAGTTGCATATTTTAACAACAGTCTTGGATATCAACACACAAATTTCAACCTCCCCTGTCAGCCCTACCAGCACTAACGTTTAGCTAATGACTGCCTTCTGGGGAGCATTGCAGCGAAACTTCCACTGGGGCAGCATTATAGCAGCAGGCTCACAGAGAGCCCGGGTTCCGAGGGGAAACTGCCTTTCTAAAGCATGCAAATAACTCTAACATGGCTTGTTTCCCTACAGGAAAAATCACTGCTGCTTACAGCACGCTTGACACGCTGTCACATTACCCCATTCACACACACGGGGGGTTATTAATGATATTCCTAACGAGAGGTAAGCTCTTTTTCGCAGCAACCAAAAGCATGACATGACACATTGACAAGCAATGTGACAGCTCCTTTCTAATCAAATGTACTCCATGTAAATAGCAATTCATGGTCTGACACCCAGTGACAAGCTAAGCCGTCCATAAAAGCAAAAGCAATGCTCTGAGAAGCTCATCAATGCACTTTAAAAAATAGCTAATGCTCTTTTTCCATCAAAGGTGGTCTGTTCTGGAACATGAAATCTCTATTTCTCTCATGCCACACCACAGTGCAAAGGCTGCTTTGATCCCCCGGTACAGCTGCCATCTGTCACTAGAGGGTGCAGTTGTTCTGTGGCTTAGACCGAAATTATTGATATAATTATTGAATAATAAAATGCTACTGTATGACTCAACTCTTTCAATGATTTTGTTGAGCCACATATGTGCCGCATTTTTCATTTACATTCGGGCACTTATTTCCCTTCAAGCTCTCCAAATAACTGATCTGGCAGACAGCATGCATTCTCTAGAGCAAGGGAGACTGGCTTGGTTTAGACTCCAGCCGATTTCAACAGTTTTGACTCTGTATAGAGTGACAGCTAAATCTTTGCAAAAGCAGGAGTTCCATTACCGGATTTACCACGTTCTCCAGGCTCAATCATTCAAGTATTGCTGCTTGCATGCTTGCTTCTACAGCAGTTGTACAACTGATTTTCTACTATACCCGCTGGTTTGTGTTCAAAGCAGGGATAAGGGAGGAAGAAGGAAGATGCTCTGCCATTTTGGGGCAGTAGAAGGGAAGAAAAAACAGACTGAACTGTCATTTCAATTTGAAATGGACTCCCCAAATCAGAAAGCTGAGTACTGGCTGAGGGGTTCTGAGAGAAGAACCAAGCCATTGTTTTCATGATTGGTAAAATGCAAGAGGATTTTTCGTTTGCTCCTTAACCTGGTTAACATTTGCTTTATTGCTTCCCCAAAGTGCTGCACTCAACCGTGTTATTTTCCACCATTTATTCAGTTAAATGTTTCACGAAACATTTACAGTGTATCTGTTAAGGGGATGAATCAGGTAGCAACAACAAACAGCAACACTCAGGGTGTTCGGTTTGAGCTACATAAAAAAAAGATAACCTTTCACTGTCACTTCTACATTGAATTAAAATTAGGTTGAAAAAGCATCTAACACACTGGAGAGGAAGAAAGGAGGGAAGAAAAACTAACCTCCGCTTTGTTTGAATATGTATACAAAACTCAATGTGGATAAAGAATAATGGCAATATGTCAAGTGAGAACAGTTTGTGAGCTCCGTGCATATTATTCATACACAGAACTATTACAGCTGTCACTTTTAGCAAACTGGGTTTTACCGGCAGTATTTAATACTTGATGTAATCTATAAAATTCTTCCAGTAAGAAATTGCTATCAGCTGAGGAAACTGGAAGGCATTGAGGTTACATGACAAGCCTCACTAACCTGTAAACACCTGGTTATTAAGGCACATCCATGAGGTGTGGGGTTTTTTCACAGAATTGCCATTGTCTTGTGCTGGAACAGCTACTGAGAAAAGTATGTGGCGATGCAAAATGAGAACCCAATCAACTTTTTAACTTCTCCTGGATATAAATATGTTTTTGAATGTTACATGTATGTAGTAATCTAGGCTTGCAAATGATACCTGACATTTTTCAAAAATGCTAAAGGGGCCCCTACAAAAGCCACTGTCATTGGCTACACTGTCTGTAAAACCTATCAGAACTTTTTTTTTTTTAACATTATATGCCACACATGTATTTTAGATATACATCAGGGAAGAAAGAAAGTGAACTGAGAAAAATCTGGAAGCCAGTTCCAGAAACTGGCATAGATGAAGTCAACTATTTTTATCATGTTCAACTTCATTTAATACTTCTTCCTACAAAGCAGTAGAGATGAAAGCAGCTGATCAATAAGAAATAATCAGCATTTGAGCAAGCACAGCTAAAAGAACTTGTGAGAATCAGTAGACTGAAACATGGAAAACATTGTTAGTTAAATATAAATATTGTCAAGGGCTGTTCAGAACGAAGACAGAAGTGATTCATGTTCATCTACAAAAAAAATGTGAAAAGCCAGTTTCTACTGCTTTATTTTCTTTTTAAAGGCTGGCTAAGCTGCAATGAAAGCTTTCCTTTTTTCAGTAAAGCATCAGAGGAGAGCTGAGTGCACTCATCAAGTTCACAAGATGTTAGTGGCATGCTTTCTGCCTTCAGAGCACAGACAGAAGGGCTGGCCCGTGGCCTCCTGGGCTTTGCTGTAGCATTGGAGCCAAATGTTTGTGGGGGCAGGTGGCAAGAGGAATTAACACTTGCTTCATGCAAGAGCAAAGTCTATTTATCTGCCTTCCGAGCTGCACTGGTGATGAGCAAGGACCTAAGCCCCCAGCATAATGGAGTAACAACATATCTAAAGTTAAGGCTATATTTTTATAATTAAACTATCCCCCTCACATAAAATAAATAATTTGATTAAAAGAAGAAAACCCAACTGCAGTATTTGATGTGTTGTTCTAAACGTAAGTCACTGCAACCACAATCAAACACTGAAAGCAAAGGAAAAAAAACAAAAAAAACCATTGGGAAAAGAAGAGGGAGGCGTGGATAAACCAGTGCCAACATTAAATACAAGACAGCTTGCAGAACATGAGAAATTACAAATAAAAGGTTGAAAAAATCCAGGGTGAAGGGAATAATTTCTACAACCACAAACAATGTAATAGTTGTACAATTTTAGAACTTTTAACTACAAATGACAGATGCTGAAAACGCACCTTCACATTCATTTTGGGTAATTTTCACAAATGTTGTCTCGATATTTATATCCATAAATATATTCAACTTTATATTGAGCAAGATTTAAACAAAAATGTCATTTCACACCCCTGCCTCTCAAGAATGGCATTGCAGTCTTACAATAGCAACCAGAAGATGTTTCAGAGATTCTAAAGAGATAAAGCATCTGAAACCCTACAGCCAGAGTTTACAAGAAAATCCATTCTGAACCTATTAATGAGAAAGGGGGAAGGAGCAAAGTGTGTGTGGCACCTCAGGGCAACTAATAAACAGCAGAGAGATGCAGCTGAATTCATTCCTTCCTTTCCAAACTGAAAGGTCACAGGCTGAGCTGAGAAAAGCAAGAAGCTACAAAATGGATGACTGAATGCAATCAAAGGCTTGGACTTGCCTTCTAGGATTTCAAATCGAAGAGCTAGATCTCTATACCCCATCTCTGTTTGCAGAGCAGGCTGTGCCACAGCTCACTGCACTGAAATGGTGAGAAACCACGGAAATAATGCAAGACAAACCAGATGAACCAAGAATTTACATCCATTTCTAGAGAGACTCACTTTCTCTGCAAGTGCCTCGAAACCAAATTAGCACATTTTAAGCCTATTACTTTGCTGTACTTGGGATTCATGAGATCGAAATATTGAAAAAAAATGAACTGAACTTCCAAGAGAGAGTTGATATCTAAAGGATTGTATGTTTATTTTGTGGACCTTCATACATAAGGTCAAATCTGAATGCTAATGACAAAAAAAGGTTTTATTTTGGACAATTTAATCCCTCAGCAATATGTTCTAACTCCCACATTATTTTTTTCTTGTTTCTGTGAACTGTTAGCTTCAGCTACAAGTAGCCAGACAAAACACCAAAAGGCATTTCACTGTTGCAGAGCACACAAATGGCACAAGGGAACAAAGGTGACGTGCAGATTACTTTTTTTAATGATGCTGTCACTGTTCACCTCTGGCTACTGTCAGATATTTCAATTGCTAACGGGTTTCTGCATGCTGATATATTTTCTGTAATGAGTCACACAGAACTTTCCTTTAGTAATATTAGAAAGTAATCCTTCTGATAAATAATATGACTCTTTGCTAGACACCAGACTGCATGCTGCAACTCTCTGTGCTGTTGATATCAGAGAGGAGTAGCTGCAGGATCTAAAACGACTGCCAGGCTTGCTGATGCCTGGACAGGAACACAGCATCACGTAAATAAGGAACTGCCTGAACACCAGAGTGACAAGTGAAGTGCGTGTGACAGCCACCGGGACAATGTGACTTTGCAAGGAGCAGTGTCCGTGCTCACCAGCGGGCTGGGTTAACCCCCAGCACGCTGACACGGCGTCAGCGAGCACTGGAACGCCGGCCTGCAGTGGGGAGCATGACAGCCCTGGGGGTCAGCCACCACCAGTACCAAAGGGCACTGTCTGAACACCAAAATCTGCTTTGGACTTGCGCATCGTACGCAGAGTACCACAGCATCCTGCTTCTGAGCTTTCCTGAGCACCGGGCTGTGCAGCTGCTTGTGTGAGACACTGCACAAGAATGCCAGAGTCCTGAGAGCTGCGTGGAACCAAACAATTACAGGCATCTCAGGAGGCCGCCCGTTGGCTCATCTGTTCTTTTGTTTCTGGTTGCCTGTGAGGAGGGGACTTCTTGCTCCAGCTGGAATACTTTGTGCTAGTCACATTTTGAAGCCTGGTTGGGTTTTTATTACCATGGAAGTCCGCTAACCCTCCTCAAGCTGCCTGCAGGCCAGCTCCACCAGCTGTGGCTGCCTGCTAGGGCTTAAGCTCCAGGGTCCCAGAGGACTAAAGACATTTCCCTTTGAGCTCTGCTTTTGCATTTTAAAATTGCTGCTGCATTTCTTATCCCCACCTCAGCCTCCCAGTTCCCAAATTGCTTGTGGGTAAGAACTCCTGTGCTCCTGGCTGATTTAAACAACCCATCCAAAATGGGCATGTATTTTACAACATTTTTTGCTCTGGCTAGGACTACAACCCAACCTGCATTTGTAACTGTAAATTCTGGCTGGGACAGATTGATAAAAAAATATCATTCTCGCCACCATCCCTCTTTGTATTGCAAGTATTAAAAAAAACGTGCAAAAGAGCTGAACTGGAGATGCCGTCTGGCACAACACATTTTCCCACTTAATTTTAATTCAGTTTTTATCTGCATATTGGCCTAGAGCTACTGTTTTTCTTTCTCTTCCTATTAGCCATAAGTCATCATCCCAAGACAAATGGCATCGCTCACACTGCATGTTTCACTGCTTTACCAGACTGCCTTCATGGGAATGAATCATGCACAAGAAGGAAGCAGAAAGCAAAAACCAAAAAGAATGGCCAGCAGCACTCACATTTCAGGAGATACCGACCCAGTTGCTGTGACACAGCAAGAGCAGAGGTCAAAATTTGAACAGTGCATGGAAAGAACTTTTACCATCTTTGGTTTATGATGGGAATACAGATAATAATTATGATGACTTATGAAACGTCTACCCAAAACTACAAGAATGGCTGTAATCATCAAGCTTGCAAACACTAAATTTAACAAATTGAGGCAAGGTGGGTGCAGCTTTAGCTGCACACACCTCGTTGGTAATCGAACAGCACTCTTTCCTTCAAACCTGCTGATGCAGGGAATAGTTTAAGTGGATCAATACAGAAAAATAAAACCATCATAGAAAACAGTGTTTTCTCATAATTCAGATTGGGCTGAGAGAATATGTACCTCAAATAGCATCCACCCAAACTTCAGCATTCTCAACACCCTTATAAACAAGTGGGAATTACACCAGAAAAGAAATGCAACGTTTTCCCAGAACCCCTGCTTCACTCTCCCTGATTTTTGTAGCATTTCTTTCGCGTTTCAGAAAAACAATGAAAAAAAGCAGGATGTATCTTTGCTCTGTTATCCAAGGTCTCTTTGCTTTCAGGCAAGACGCAAAACTGGGATCCTGTTTGGTGATGATTGTAAGAAAAAAAGAGATGTGTCAGGACAAAATTTGCAACAACGCTCCCCTGTCAGTTTGAGAAACAACTCCGTAAAGGGATAGCAATCCAGTGACTGGATAAGGATGGACAGTCTTATGAAAAAAGAAAATTTGTATTGTTGCTGTGGCTGGCGGTCTGGGGAGAAGGCAGAACTGTGCCAGTGCAGAAATGTGTTTACAACTTGCAGTGCTTTAAGATTTCTGAACCTCAAGCCCAATCACCACCTTCATATTTGTCTCATGCCCACAAAGCCAGACAGAAAGCCGAGACGTCCTCAGAGTGAGTCTGGTTTTCATGTGCAAACATCAACTGGAACGCCCTGCAGATGCCTTGGAAAGAGGAGAAACAGTGATGCTGTAGAACAAATAAGCTGCCGAACAGGAACACTGAGGGTGGCTGAGGCAATTCCACCGAAGCAAAGGCAGGAGAATGAGGGTGCCCTGAGGGTGGCTGAGGCAATTCCACCGAAGCAAAGGCAGGAGAATGAGGGTGCCCGAGGCAGGGACTGTGATCAGGCACACGAAAGCAGGCAGTGACCACTGCACTGCCCAGGCCTCCAGGGCAGGCAGCAGGCGCTGAGCAGAAGCCGCTGCAAACATCTGTGGTAGCACTGGAGAACAATTCACTCCTCACTTGTGGCACGCTCTTCACAGCTAATCCATCAGCGAGGTACAAAAAGGAGGAACAGGAAGAGGGGAATACAGCATTTATCAGTATTTAACCTGTACCTCCACGGACAGTTCTGTCAGAAGGCTGCAAGGAGCAGGCAGGGAACTGTCCTCAGAGTTGGGCTGACAAGAGAACTGCTTGGAGCGCTCACTGAGAGCAGCAGAGCCTGATCTCACAGGTTTGCCAGTGCAATGTAAAAAATAAATCCAACTGCAAATTCAAACGGTATTTAAGATATTACAGAGCCTGTGGTTCAGAATTTGTGGACATAACATTTTCAGTGATTTCAGCCTCTCCCATGGTTTGGAAAAAGTAAGAAAAATCGGGTGCCACATTCTCTGTCCACAGGGGGGCAGAAAGGGGCCGCTCTCGTCAGAACCTTCCCTCTCTAACCAAACAGGTAATTGCACGCAGTTTGTCACCCCCTTGTTCTATTTCCTTATTTCTAATCAGGAGAATACATTATCCAATTTTCCAAATCACCCCTAGCTCTTTTCTATTACATAGAACAATCTAATAATATTCTCATCAAGCCACTTCAGCTAATTCAAGTGTTCCTTTTCTTTACTCCTCACAATGCTAGTCTTTCTCCTTTTCCTTGTTTCCATAAGTTCTGTGAACTAATGGTTCATGGAAAAAGGGCAAAAATGGTTTCCTGAATTTGTCTGTGAAGCACTTTAGCAACAAGATGTGTTTATTGAAGGCTTTAATTACCCAGCAACAATCCAACACAACCTAAACATATACATCATGTTTTGGCATAGCTTACAAAAATACACTGGACTTACTTGTATCACCGTATATCCTGAAATCCAGTTCAATAAAATTTTGCCTCCCAGCTATTAGTTAGAACTGATCTACTGGCCTTCCTGATTACTCTCCACTCACAAACATGAAAGAAGCTTCTACAGAACATAATCACTAAGCATTCCTTACAAGTTAGTAAAAAATGTCCTGTTGATGCTAAGATAAAGCACTAAAAGTTGGCTGAATTTCAAGACACTCATGTTTTCCACTGCACAGAGCTACCAGCAGCTCCCTCTGTACTACAGCACCCGGTACAATATGTTAACAGCTCACAAAGCTGTGGCCTTCAGCAAAGGATGCTGTCCAAAGATCTCAAAGCGTGAAGCATACTGCAAAGGGAAAAGAAGGGCAGAAAAATCCCTATTAGACAAACAGCAGCTTGCCTATTCACAGGTGAAAATTACAATGCACTGAAAGCCACCAGCTGAAAAGAAAACAGTCAAGTTCTGACAAAAAGCAGAGCAGAACTCCAGTCTCTTCCCACAGGACTGTACTTTTCAGTTCAGGAAAGGAAGATGAGAGCCAGAAGTGAACTTGTTTGCAAGACAGAACCTATTTAACAGTGGGTGTTATCACACTAGGAGACTAAGGGTGCTCTATTCATGACTGGTTGGAGAATTACAGCAAAGTAATCTGAAGAAAATACTCCTTTCTCCCAAGACAGTGACCTTAGAATTCAAAACCCTTACTACTTGTCAAAGGCTGCACCAAATGCTTGACCGCTCCACGAGGTTCTAACCTGATGCCCAGCCCAAAAGTTGAGCAATGGCCCTAAAATTAGACGCTGCTTTGCAGTGGAAGCACGAAGACCGGATTTCAAACTCAAAACCAGCTGTATTACCATCCTGCCATGAGTCCTTATCCCCTACAGAGCCAGCCTGGATCATCAGTGACTGCCTACAACACAAAAGCCCTTCCTCTGACTAACCCTGGCCACTCTCTGGACAAGTGAATCCTTCTGGGCTGACACCACCTCCATTTCTCGCGGTGTTTGTGGAACTCCCAGAAATTCAGCAGCAAGGACTAGGACAAAACCATCCACAGCCAAGCCCATGGATCCCCATCATCCAGATCTCCAGGCCAGGCCAGGTGACACCACAGTGCTCTTTGGTGGCACTGAAATGCTGAACAAGAATTGAGGTGTTTTTCTAGGAGTGAGTTTTCAACACATCTGCAGTCACCATTAATGCAGCCAGCAATATTTCACAGTGTTGTGGCTCACAATGAAACATGAAGATGTATTACCCTAATCATCATCTCAGTAAACTACAGGGTACACTGCTGCATCTTGTCAATTTACATCATTTTCACTGACATTTCTGGTTAGCAAAAAGAAGTCTTCAGGCAAAAAGAGCACCCTCACAGAAACATCAGTTATAACAAGCATGTGGCCTTTTTCCCTGAAGACCCAGCGCTATCTAACCATTATATTTGTTCAAGGCAGCTTTCCCCTGAATTTGCTTCAAGAAAAAAGCTTGATCTTCATAGTGACTTCTCCGATCAAGTTGCATCTAGATCACTTTTACATGATGTGCAACCGTTAATTTTACTGGATTATTCAATACCTATTTTCAGCAAATTTATTTACATACAAAAGCAAATGCACTTAAGCTGAGACATCTCCAGCAGCGTTTTGGCTGTCCGAATCTTAGCAGCAATGAGATTTAGCACTAGCACCGTTACAATACTTCAGCCGTAAAGCTCAAAGCAAACACAACTGAGACGTCAAGATGAGCCTAAGCTCACCTTAAGCATGCAGGTTCTTTCAAATCCCATAAAAATACTGACATTATGAAGTACAACTGAAATGAAGCACTTAAGCCTACAAGTCTAGAGCAAATCTCAAGTCTCAATCAGATCTCAAGTCTAGATCGTCTCTGCACCCAAGCCACACAAGAGCAGCAGCTGTTCTGTGAAACCTAGGCCAGGAAAGCATTGCTCACACAGAGCATTTCATGTGGAAATGCTGCACTTGGAAATCACCTGCACTTGCTCATACCCTTAGGGCTTCACAGGAGTGAAGTCTACAGGGAGTATAAAGTGTGTTTCCCCAGAAACATACCTGCCAAAGCACAGGGATCCACCATTAGGCTTGTTCATTCAGGCTTCCTCCTCTTTGCTATAAAAACCTTATCTTCAGGGTTTGGCTCTCTTAAAAAGCATGACATGTACTCTTTTCCCAGAACAATTTGTGACTGAAACATTCTAAATGCTGTTCCACTGAAATGAGCTAAGGCATCACTGCACACCAAAACCACACTGCACTCCAGTGACTCGCCTTTGCCAAGTTGTCTTTGCTGATTTTTGCTCCTTAGCAAATCAAGGTTGAGAAGCTTTTCCCCATTTCATAAGAGCGAAGGAATTACTCTTGTTTGCAACTCCATTTTACATCTAGCACATAAGCCATTAACTCTTACTTTGCACCACAACATTACACAATTCACTGGATCCTACAGTCAGATTAAACTGTGCAGCTGTGATACCAGCAAAGCTACACAACATTCATTGCAGCATTCGGACTAATCCTGTCTCCAAATGGTATTCCCTTGTCTATCCTGGATATATCAATAAAACACATCTGAGTTACAACAATTCTTGAGTTGCAACTTTAATGAAGCTTTGCCAATACTTGTGGTCTCTCCCATTCATACCTTAAAAAATTAATGATAGCTCAAAGAGTAAAACCTTTTATGCCATTTGGATTCTGTATCCAGCACAGGCTATTCATACTGATATCAGCCAGTCCAAGGGCTAGCAGTGCTCCCAGTCTAAGCAGGGCAGATCGTCCCCTTAAAAACATACTTGGACAGAGGGAGAGGACAGAAGCACGGAGCCCGACACCCACAGTTAGAGCTTCCCTTTGCAAATCACGTAACAGTTTCAGAATGGCAGCTCAGTTCAGTCTCTTCGTGTCTAAATATCCCTGATCTTGGAAAACAAAGTGCAATACAGAGAGATGAAGGTTTCCTTGAGAAAGAAGCCAAAGGCAGCCCTGCAGTCACCAGGAAGAATCACCAAGAAGCTGAGCCTTATCCACACACAGGGCAAGACAATACCAAGGCACCCTATTCAACCTCTTACCAGCAGCATATTTTTGTTTTCTTTCCATAATCCATCAGTATTTTCCTAACCAAGGCATGAAGTTAGCTGTCTTTCACCCAACACTTGACATTTCTTTGCTTAACCAAAAGCCACTGGTCCAGAGGACAAGTCATGCTTGAGGCCACTACAGTACACTGGGTTTGTTTGTTCAGTCTCTGTGCAACTGCTGAAATACATCAAACTGGGGAACATTTTACCACTTGGACAGAGAAGATTAAAGCATTCAATTACAGAAATAGTGTCCACACACCTGCAAACTCTGCAGATATCCAGCGATAGCCTGGCACATCTTATCCCTACCCACCTTGGTGCTTTTGTTTAAAGGCACCATGAGATATGTCCTGGAAAATACCAGGCATGCAAGACCAAGCAGGTTCAAGTTCCAATCCTCTCCCAGTAGCCATGAATTTTGCCAGCATCGTTTTCCAGGTCACATTTGGCACTGCAGTGTCCGCAGAAGAAATGAAAGGGAACAAGATGGAGCACCTGCGTTTGTAGGGGTAAAGGCAGCGGGGCTTGGCCACTCCAATGAGCTTTCGGTGGCAGCTCCAGGGATGGAAGAATTGCTCCAAGGGGCTCCATCAGCAGCACCAGTGCTGGGCTCAAGCAGATGAACACTGGGCAGAGGGGACCACCAGCCTCGATGAGACTTGAAGTTTACCTTTTTCCAAATTCCTCACAGAACTGTGACTTGGGAAAACCATTTCCACAGCATGGCCACCTCCCTGGTGAAACCTTGCTGCAAATATACCTGGTTAATGGAAAGTCAGCATTGTTTAAAAAAAAAACAAACCACTGAATGGTGATGCTCAAAACCTGTTCACAAAAATAAGTACCTCAACTGCTTCAAATGCACATTTTGTAATAATCACAAACTGGCAGAATAGGATCATTTAATGTATTTTTGCTTTAGTATTTTCTAACCCAAACGAAGTTAAGTAACACTAAAAAATCAATTTGTACATTACCCATTTTGAAGAAAATTATTCAGATATGATTAAACAGACATAGGCTAAGTATGTTAACAAATACTGATTCTGTGCAATTTATTAAGTAACCTGTAACCTCACTTAATAAATTTTAAAAATTGAAAAGGCAGAAATTAACTGCCCTGGGTTGGAACAGAAGAAAATGCATTTTCAGCAGCCTCACTAAAAGAAGATATCAACCTCCTATGCAGGAACAACAAAAGAAGATTCCATGTGTGCCAGCACTGCACAGGAACAACAGTAATTTAAAGAACCAGTTTCACAGGGTCCTTTCCACAGGGACAGAGGAGAGGCATGGGAACATAAATGTGATTCACTACATATTTACAGACATTAAATATTATACATTATATTCACTCCTCTTAGAAGAATACATTCATCTGTATCCATATTAAAAAACATGTGTGCCTATTTTACAGTCACTACATCTTTTTCCTATTTGAGTAGCTCTTGGAGACAGGTGGCATTTACTAAATAGATACATAATGGAAGCCACACATCACAAATGACAGTAAATTTACTAACCTTACCTCACAGATAATGGTGTATGCTGGATCACAGCTGACACCTCTTTGATAGTTACTGGACTGCAGTATTTCTTTTATAATATTGTGGCTTATCTCTATATTCAGAACACTGAAACCTTAAGGGTAAGAAAACTTTAATCTAAGATCTTCAGACAACTTTATTATTAATGCTATTTTATATTGGGTTGGGTGCTGCTAGATTACTTGAGACACTGATAACAGCTATCATTTTCCAGGAGAAAGAACCAGCCTGGTGCTCTTCCACTGCCTTTGACTTGGGTAGACCCAGAAATCCTCTATCACCTCTAAGGTGCTTTTTGAGGCACTCTGAAATTCTGGGTCTAGTACCTTGCACATATCACCAACCCTGTCAAAATGACTGCAGTGGTCTGTGGTACTAAGCTGTCACTTAGGAAGTTCCAAAGGAAAAACCCCAAAAGAAACCCACGTGATTTCCTTGTCGGGAAAAAAGGAAGAATGAAGGCAAGATGTCAGAAGTATTCTAAGTTTGACTGAACACTTGTCCCCCTCCATACTCCCATCATCCCCTCAAAAAAAAAAACCCAGAAAAAAGCCAAGAAAACCAACAAGGGGCTTTGTCTTCGTTCCAGCCTGAGGTGTGCGACTGATCAGTACAATAAATTGATCAACTGAAAAGTCAGCAGAAAAAAGTAATCTTTCTGCCTGGTCATTTCCTCCACATAAACCAATCAGCCCACAAAGAGCAGTGAGAGCGTAAGGAAGGCAGGAGTGAGGGAGCAGTGTCTGGAAGAACTGCCATTCCCAACAGTAACCATTTCACTGAAATGGGGGTGAAACTCCAACCTGAGCACACCTGAAGGCAGAATAAGGCTTCAGTTGTGTACCTGGGATAGCTGGAAGGAAGAAATGCACAGGCACATGGAGCTACAGGAGACACTTGTGCTCTGTGGGGATGTGCCAATCTCAGCTATGGACTCTTTCCCCCTCATTAAGCCTCCAGGTTTAACAGTGGCAATCTCTGAGTGTATCTCACAGTCCCGCCTCCAGAAGCTGAATGTCATTCACAAAACCTAGAGGCAAAGCATAATATTCCCTTGGCAGATGTCAAACAGTACCTCCCACAATATCCCACATACATCAGCTCCTCTACACTCCAAAGCCTTTTACCAAGTGTGCTTCAACAGACAGAACACCCAGAAACTGCTTCATCACTGACGGTGAAACTTTATTTTCCAACCTTCCCCACAGCCAAAATATGAGCCTAGAGATCAAGATAACTCCTGCCTTGAGAGCACAGTGTCAGTCAGGTGTTCTTTACCATTTGAGGTGTCCTAAGTGTTCGTGAGCACACACTCAGTGCTCCCAAATATGTGCTCTTTGTAAAGCAACCTGTTTCCTTAAAGCTGCTGGACTGGGGCAGATAGAGGGAATATGTGATGTCATGAGCTGTCAGAATCATCATGGGGAAGGTAAAGGTGGGTCAGCTGGTGCTAAGGAACACAAAAAATATCCCAATAGGACAACCTATCTTCATATTATTTAAACCTTTGACTTCTTTTCCCCTTCCTTAGCAAATTTTAATAAACTCTCACCCAAGTTAAAATATGAAAACTCTAATTTATTTGCATAAGCACTTTGTGGAGTGCAGATCCACAAAGTTTCCTAAGCCCCGAGTCATTTTCAAAGAGGAAAAACATTTACCAGCCCCTGAAAATCATTCTTTCCAACTCAGTCACTGCAGAAGAGAAAGTACTTACATTACTAGAGGAGACTCAAAATCCCCCAGATAAAAGGAACTAGAAAAAGGCAAACAGAAGGCGTAAAATACGTGATGTGCGTTTCTGAAAACAACTCTGATGTAGAACACTGGACATCTGGGAAATAAACCTTGATAAAGAAAGGGAACAAGAGGAAAGACAAATACTGCAAAGAAGGAAAAAGAAGAGCTAAGGGATTTGCATCTAGAAAGGAGTACAAGAGAGAAGCCTGAGGCTATTGCAAAACAGAGGGAAAGCAGGGTGTGGCTTGCCTAAACCACAGTGAGGAAGAGAATAATTTAATTTAAGCAGCAAGAGAGAAAAAAAAAAAATCCACCAGGCCTTCCAAAGCAGACCTGGATTTTCTAGGACACAGACAGGAAAGAAGTGAACCCTAAGCATGTGATACGGGAGGATTTTCCAAAACTGAAGATAAACTGAGATCAAAGAGAGACAGGCAAGGCAAGTGGTCACTATTGAAGTATGAGACAAGAAACGGGCACCCAGCTAATACTTCTTCCTTTAGGGATATAATCTTCTCTTATTGAACACACCACATCCCTCAAGATTCTACGTATTCACCTCCCCATAGATGTCCTGCTGTGTCCTCCATTATGAAGATATCTATTATATTGTCCCTTCAGTCATATTTAATTGACTTTGCCAAATTAATCATGAAAAGCATAATCTTCTTACATATTTAATATTCTGTTATATGACCTTAAGGTATCAATCACCGTTATACACACATAAATAAAAGTTACAAATTCTAAAATGAGAACTTGAATTTTCCTTTGAGTTGAAGAGATCTTTGTCCTGCCTTTGTCCTGTTACGCTAAATAACTTGCATGCATTTTGGTTTATTTTTAGTTTACTTCAAAAACTCATGTTTTCTTGTGAAAAGGACACGGCTACATGCTAGTGGTTCTGCATATGTAAATTTTGTGTGTGGTGGGTTTTTTTAGATCTTTCACTGAGTGCTGTAAGTTTATTTTCACCAGACATTCTCTGGTTTTCTGATTACCACATTCAGCAGAGAAAAATTTCCAAACTAGAATATTTCATCACACTTCCATGTATTTTATGTGCAACTCTTTTATCTGTAGCAGGTAAATTTAGTAAGTGCAACTATCCAAAGTTGTTTAAAATTAACTAAGAATTACTTTTTAAACATCTAAGACTTCCTTCTAGATTTGGAAGAAATAATGTGATCTGAACAGTGTCTTTTGGATGCCATTTGGAAAGATAAGTTTCCTGAGGTTTTTCATCTTTGGCAATCGGTCACTGTCAGTTGCCAGAGGCAGAATCTTCACTCTCTGTTCACGTGAAGCTTTCCCTACAGCATTACTCACAAAAACTTCCAAGGGAGCATTTGATGAAGTGGTTCCAATGTAGTTTCTCGGCTTTTTGAAGATTTCTTGTGGAATACCAAGAAAGAACGTTGTTAATTACTGAACTGTTACACTGGCCACGGCAAGCTGATGCTGTAAGTCGCCCAAATTCACAGCCCAGCTGCCTGCCCGACAGTGTGCTTGCCTGCCCGAGTTTTGGTGCTCAGTGTCAGTGTCTGACAATGTTTCCCAGAAGCTCCTTTGAGTCACAGTCCCTCTATGGTGCCGGCTCAGGCCACATAAACACAAGCTCTTGGCCACCTCAGCATTCAGGAGTTCGAGCAGTGGCATCCAACAGCAGCTTTTTTCTCCTCCCATCTGCCACAATCTCTATCCTTGATTTTCAGGCCCAGACACCATTTTCAGCTGGGAGGTGCCCCTGTTCTGCTGTGCCAGGACTGTCAGCACTGCTCCTAGCCCCTGCCTCAGCGGAAGGAAGCTGTCACATTTTTAATTGCCCTGGTTTTGCTTGCAATTTTGCTTTCTTTTCTTGCCCGCTGCTGAGAAAGACTTCGTAGCCCAGCACAGTCACGGATGCCCCACCACACCTTTGGCATTCAATTTCCTGTTTGCTTGTGTGTCACTGACTTGTCATTGCATCTGATGCTAATCTGAGCTTGACAAGTAATTGAATTTCACTGTTTTGCACTGCTTTCATGTCACATATATGCTATCTCACCCTCATGAGTCACCACTGGCTGCCTCCTGAAAATATGCACTTCTCAATGTAAATCATTTCTTCTGCCACAATTACTCTACTCTGTCACTCTGAAGGCTATCTTCAATTATGTTGTTTTTCTCTGCTGGACCCAGGTTCCAATTTTCATGCATTCTTCATCCATTTTGCTCTGTACCTGTATTTTCACAAAGAAAATAAGTCCTGCAGCAGCATTTTCATCCTCATCCTGCAGCACCTGGTGAAATTCCTGTCTGCCACAGACACTCTATGCTTGCTGTCCCCATTATCTTTGGCAACAGCTTAAGTCCATTGCTTTCCTTTGCAGTTTCTCAGGACCTTTAGCATGATTTCTGTTTGCTTTCTCAGCCATGTTTGTGAATTTTTTCATCCTTGTTACAACTTTCCATGAATTAGCCTAACTTCGATGAAGCATCCACCCTACCGGGAGCAGGGAGCATAGTGCTCTATTTTTCATTTGTGGATTACTGCAGTTCTAAAGGTGCCTCCCGTATACATTTACATAGGAGTGCGTATGTTGTCCCAATTTTTCTACTACGAGGCTATTTGAATATAATGCCTTTCTAATACGAAGACATTTGCAGAAAGCTTCCTGAATTTTGTAAAGCTTTTCCCAGCTTACTGCTCGTGAATCACGCACTGACTTTGATCTGTCTCAACCAGCAAACTCTTCTCGTTCCTTCTGCTTCTCCCAGGCCACCAGCATTTCATAGTTCTTGTGGTTTGTATTTCTCACTTAGCTCTCTGGGTCTGATCTATGAAATGCTGCCTCTATCAATTTCAGTGATATGTTTTGCAAAATCATCCCTTTTTAATTTCACAAACCTCTTTTGGGAGCAAAATCACAGCTACAAAGAGCATTTGCTGTGCTGAAGCAGAAAGTTTGTTACAAGAGAGGTTTTTAGCAATATTTCAAAGAATATTTTGCCTTTCTTCTGTTGTTTGTTATAAAATTCCCCAAAGTGGCAACAACTGCAAGAGTATCAGTACACAAGTATAAATTCAGATGTTTTCAAATCGCAGCCAAAATAATATTACCATAAGTTTGAGCAGTTGCACCCCTAATCCACATGACTATGTTTCTAAGCAAACAATTCCCACTGCTGAACTCATTGTTGGTAAAGGTTTAAAGCTGGCAAATTGCAGTTTCAGGGTGTTTGTCCACGTGGCAGCTCTCCCTGCTGTGGACAGGTGCCCTGGGAGCGCTGTGGGAACAGCCACCGGCACCCCGGGGACAGCGCGGAGGATCCGGCAGGATCGCTCAGCACCCACGCCAGGCAAGCTTTTGGTTCACGCTCACCATCCCTGGAGTACAGCTCAGGCACTTGTTGAGATCAACAGAAATGGATTCTTAGCTCCGGGCACAAGTTCCCTACAAACCGCCCCAACGTTACGGAGATTTTGGGGGATAGGGATTCCCGCCTCATCTCTGCGTGCCCCAGAGTTCCTCAGGATGCTGAAAACGTGAACGAAAACAGAACCACATCGAGCAGGGAGGAGCAGTAATCTAAAGTGAACGCAAGTCTTCAGGGAACAAGCGTTTTATAATTAAGAGTATGCACTGAACCATCACAAAATTTGAGCTATAACACTCTCTATCTGGTTGTGGGGCCTTCTCAAATCCCCCTCCCCATATTACACTGGGTTGTGGCTCAGATGCAGGGAGATAACAGGCACATTCTAACACAAAAGGAGACAGCCTAAACCTCATGTAGCAGTACTTGAGAGAATCCAGTACCATTTACCCTCTACAGACTAATGGAAACATGAAGACATAAATCGGGACCTCTTTTAAAGCAGCAAATGTGCCACACTGATAAGCACATTCCCTGACTAGAATCCTTATCACCCAAATACATATGGTGCGAGCTGAGACAAGACCACTCGTCCTGCACTTGTGTATAATTTCACGTTGAAAAAAAATAAAATCACATCACACGGTAGCCATGGTTACCCACAGAAGATAAGAGCAGTGTTTTTCATCCAACAATGTCAGAAATGTGCATAAATTCAGGAGCTGCACTTGATGTTTTTTCAGGCCTCCCCATCTGCACATTTATTTTCTGCTGCCTGTGTATATCCTTTGACATACTAGGATTCTGGGTATTTCAAGGAACAGTTCTTTTTTGCACTCTTTAATCTAAAAAGCAGTTTTCAGTTATCCCTAAAGCATAAATTAATTCAAATCTATTCTGAAAATCAGAATCTAAGGCTTACAGAAAACCTTTTAAAACAATTGCCATGCTGATAGTGTCAAATGTTAAATGAAGCCAGCTTCTTTACTGAAAAAAAAAAACTATTCTGTCACCTTACCAACTGCTTTAACACTGCTTTGTGCTGTTGTCACATTATTTAAAAAAAAAAGCCACCAAACACCAAAACAAGACAAAAAAAAAACCAAACCAAAACAACAACAAAAAAAAAAGCCAAACAAAAAAACCCCACAAGCAATGCTAAAAGAAAACATTAATTTATTTCTTCTACCAAAATCATGGTGCTCTGTTTCACGCTATTTAGTAAAACTCCATGTTGTTTCATGGTCTAACTCTTCACAAAAGTACAACAGAAGAAAAAAAATTTGTGAGAGCTAAAAACCAGATTAACCTATTGCAAAAGTTACAAAAACAAAAAGTGTGATCATCTAATCAAAGCAGCTCTGCCTTAATTTTGGGTGCCATTTGCAAAGCTGGGACACAGGTCACGTTCTACTCGTGCATTTGCAGGGCTTTTCCCTTTAAAACAAAATAATCTACAAAATCCTACAGAAATGGACAAGCTGCAATTACAATTCTAAGGACACACAGGTAAGAGAGTTTGTACCAAAGAAATGTTAAATAAGACTTTTAAAAAGATTAAAAACCTCGCCTGCCAGGAAGATCCACTACCAGCTGACCCCAACCAGCTCTACAATTAAATCACTGAGATCACCACCTTTAAATGAAGCTCCCAGTGTTTTCAAGGATCTCTCATGAAAATAGGATTCTCAGGATTTAAAAAAGCTAAACGAGTACACACTGGCCATCTGAGAGAGACTGGCAGTCCTCCCTCCGTGGGCATCGATGTGCCAGGGACCCACACGCAGCTGCCCATGCACAGGGATACAAAACACAGAATAAACTGCTTTGCCAATAGCTGGCAGAATCTCCTGATCCCATTTCAGGTTGGCCATGTACTGTCCCAGGATCCCTGGTGACAATGGACAAATAGATTTAGCAGTGTAGTAAGACGCAGCTGAACGATTTAAAGGTATTTGAGGGACTTGGTAATTTAAACCCAAACCATTCAGCTTCAAGGGGATCCTTATTATTCGCACAGTAGCCCATGCCCGGATCAGAGAGCAGCAGCAGAGAACCAAAGCAAGCCCTTGCCTAAATGGAGAATTCCTAGGAGTGAAAAAACAGCAGAATTTCCTACCTTATCTAAACCTGGCTGAATGATTATCAATACTGGTGGTGGTCAGAGGGAAAGAAATCCCACACAAATAAAACAAAACTGTTTCAATGAGATCCATGGACATAAACCAGCTTCTGCTTTGGCCCGCGGTGGGAGAGTGCAATGAAAAGAGAAAGTCTTCAGCCAGTATTATTTGCCAAAGAAAAAGAGAGCGCCCAGTTGGGCCAGGATGGACCCAGAGGTGCAGCAGAATCCATCCGTGAGGTGTCCCACACGCTCTGGGAGCCCACCAGGCGGGACTGCCTTGAAGGAGATCCTACTGCTGTGCCTTCCAGAGGAGAAGGGTGCTGTTCTCACTGACGTACAGCTGGAGATGTAAGCTGTGGATGCTTCGCAAGCCAAAGACTGAAATGCTGGCTTGGATAAGATTTCACCTCAGAGTTTTACCTCTAGGGAAGGAATGATGGCTGTAGCACAATGCTGCTCCCCTAGATCTGGTGATATTTTCACAAAATATTAATTTCTACATCCTTTTGTGTGGCCCTCTGTTTGCAAAAGATTCTGAATTCTTCCTACCCTAACATTCAAATATATATTGTTTTATTAAGCATTCGAAGAAAAAGATTATTTTTTTTAAGAAGTCAAAATAAAGAATATTACAAAAGAAATAATTTCCATATTTTAGACCTGCTGCAAAAAAAAGTATGCGTTTTAAGGACACCTACTTCTGTTTTAAACTGGAGTCGTCACTGCTGGAAGAGAAGTGCATTGGACCTGTAACAATCCCTGCACAACATTCATTCTCCATCTCACAACTGTGAAAGTCAGGTTCACTCAGCCTATAGGATTTGTTTTAACTGAGTGGATTTTAGAGAGAGCCAAAGCTTTGTAATTTTTTTTTTTAATCAAGATATTCATAGGTCTGAGTTTAGACTCAGACACAGTGGCATTCGTACCTATCAATAAAAACGATGCAGATAAAGGTGGGATGGATAAATAGAAGTGTTACCATACCTACATCAAATGTGCTATTCGTATATTTTATGCACAAAAGAAATCAGGACAGGAAACAATTTATGTAGCAACTGCTACACAAAATAGCAATGATGTTAAAGATGATGTCAGAATGTGGAACAGAGTGTGCACAGTAATTCCTCAAACACACCACCAACTGCCTGAGTCTCTCTATTCACACACCATTTTTGAGAATGCCGACTCAAATGTCTACAAGGATTTCCTGTCTACTTAAAGATGTCAGACATCTTTAATTTATACTGTGGGACTTTTTTCCTCCAATGATGACTTTTTAAATATTATCTATATTAATACTTTAGATATTTAAGAAAATTGTTATTTGCATTGTGCTGATCTGTACAGTGCTATGACAGGCCTCTACTGGGAATTATTCAGGAGGCAGAAAAGCAGCAGCTTATTGAGGTGTTGGTAGAGCTGGACTCTTTAAGCCCAAGCACCCCTATGTAAGATGCCAGAGGAATAAAAAACCAAAACCCTTTGTACTTCTTGAAAGCTGACTAATGGTATTTATTACTGGAACAATAGCATTACGCTACTGCAGCCTAACAAATGGCATCTAAAGTGAAACAATGGTAGAACAAATGTTATTTTTCTTTCAGGTGTAGCTCTCTAAGGGATGAGTCAAATAATTAGCTGGTCTGGTTCTTCAGAGAACAAAAGGCTCTTGCTGCCCATGTAATAGTGGTGTGTACACACACAAACAACAAGGAGGGCTGGAACAGCTGCCAGGCGCTTTGGCACGATACACGGCAGAGTAAAATTTCTAAATCTAGAACAATATCTTAACATGAGCCTCCTCAAAAGTACATTGTGTGAGCTGAACTAGCAACTTCTGTAGGGCACTAGTGTACAGCAACTGGAGAGCAGCAAAAATACCAGCAGAACTGTCTGCTCCACACCAAATCCTACTGGCTGGAGGAGGAGAGAAAAAGAACGACTGACATCCCACTATAATAAGCATATTTCCTTTAGTTTTGTCCTGCAGACAGTTTTAGTAAAATAGCTCTACAACTGCTGAAGTAGTTTGAAGCTTCTGTCCCTGCTACAAAGCACGTTAGCCAACATTACAGCCCTGAAAATGTATTTTCAGGAGCCTTTAACAAAACACATTCAATAATAACAAAGTAACATTGCCCTCCAAAAATACAAATCACAGAAGTTTCTTTACATCAGCGTCTCCAAGACTGCAGTTTTCAGACATGTGTTGAAAGCATCGGGTGCTTCAGCTGTGACTCACGGCTATACATCAGGGTTTACTGCTTGTCAAACTTTATTTGTCAGAATCTGCAAATACAATAGCCACAGTACAATCAAAATGTTAAGCAGGAATGAGTCATGATAATGTCAGAGAGTGACCTCAGGTTGTTTTCTCTTCAACAGGTCATACATATGGTGAGTCTGGTTTTTATAATGAAAAATTATTTCTGGATAATTTGTTTATTCAGGGAAGCAAAGCCATCCCCATTCAGAATGACTGAAGTGGGAATGGAGAGGCTGAAGATTTAACACACAGAGCAGTACCTGAAAGCCAAAAAGAATGATCAGTCAGATATGCTTCACAGCACAGCACTGCGTGCTGGGATATTTTCCCCCAGCAGGGTTGTGCCGGGTTGGTGCTTGGGTGTGGCCTGGAGAACACCTGGGCACTCAGGAAAACAGAGCGAGTGGGTGCTGAACCAATTCCCCAGTGCAATGTTAGCATAAATACCCTGCTGCAGCTGTAAATTAAACACAAGGCAAGGTGCTGACCATCTGTGACCATCACAGATCCCACAGTACCTGAATGCCAGTTTCAGTAACCCACATAAATTCCAGCTTGGGAAAATTCAACTTATTTTTTATACATATCCCCTGAAGTTTCATTCAGGTTTAATAATCTTCCCTTCTTGCTTAAGGTTAACGGGTTCAGTGCCACACAGAGCCACAGCAGTTGTTACATTTTTGTGGTGAGTGAGGTCACTGCTATTCATAGCTCCCAATCAGGATGCACAGCACCCAGTCCAAGGATAACACAAGTACAAGGTGTTACAATAATTCCATTTCCAAAGGAGTAACACAGAAAACCAGCACGACAATGATTTAGTGATTTTCTTCTTGACTCTATTCATCACAGAAGAATCATTCTATAATTACATTATTCACTTCTACAGAACTCTGCTGACATTCTTCTAGAACTTTTTCTTTTTTAAATTGGATACCTACAAATAAAATGTTAGAAACCAGCCTCTCTCTCTCAACACCGTGCACAAGTCATCAACTCCAGGATAGTTTGCAGAGAATTAAGGAGTTTTAGAAATACAGCATAGCAATTCCGTACAGAACTCGCCACAATAAACTTACAGGGAGCAACTAGAAACACAGAAATCCACATTTTTATTTTTTTTTCTTCTAAGAACCACAGTGTTTTTCTACTGCATCAAAAGGTGCTAAATACCTCAGGGCTCAGAAATACACAGGGCTACAAGACAAAAGAGAAAGCTGAAAGGTTGCCAAAGATTTTATAGATCAAGAGCAACAACACCTCGAAGCCACTCAGACCAAGCCTCGCTGGCAAAGAACTGCAGTCACCCAGTTCCAGTTGGCACAAAGACATCAGGAGTTCAGCGTTTATAAACTGCCAGACTGGATTGAGGGTAGTGGGAAATGCACGATGAAAGCAAAAACTCTAAACCAGATCACAGCAAAACACAAATCAAATATACATACAGAAACATCTGCTTTCACATAAAACTACAAATAAAGCACAGATCTCTATTAAAATGCCCCGACTAAAATGAAGAATGTAATTCATCCCATCTCACAACTCCAGGACACTGCTGGGAAAAGGAACAGTAAACTGAACAGATTTTTAATGTATAGTCTAAAATGTTTGCACCTAATTGCCTACATTAAAGTTATATCCAAACAATTTGTACTTTCAAAGGAGGGTAGTCAGTGAAATGTTGTTTCATTGCCTCAGTTAAGTAACCCAGACAGGCCACATTCACATGCTCTAACAAATATCAGTTTGTTGATTCTTCTTCAGTTTATTTGTCTACAATAATTAAGGTGCTTTGTCTAAGCCACTCAGCCCAGGAATTACATGGCGTTATGTTCTACGGGCTAAATAAAGGACATTGCTTCTGATCTGCTGGCAAATTTTAAGAGTGGATCATCCTGACCCAATTAACTTGTCCTGTTAGACTGATTGTTTTTGCTGAGAGATGCAGACAAGAATAGCTTAAAGCCAGGCAGCACGAAGCAACATGTGCTGGCATCCTCAGCAGCGAGGATTAAGAAGAAATGCAGAAAGCTCTGTGTATTTTCTGTGTCCCTTAAGGTCACGATGGGAATGTCCCACTCAGCCACCTCAATGGCAGAAAGTACAGCAGGCAAAGCCCTGGCTGTATTTAGTTGTGCAGTTCCACAGCAAATGAGCTTGTCCATCTTCCTTCTGCCCATGAGGAGAAGGTGAGTCACACACAGCAGACCCTGTTCCTCAGGGGCAGATGTGACAAAGGGAGGCAGCACCCAGCCCCTTGTGTGCAGCACAACAGCCTGGAGTTAGAGCTGAAACGTGTACAGGAACATATACGGATACACTGGAGACACTTGAAAAATATATCCATGGAAACTGGCACTGACTGGCATGAAAGCAACCCTGGGGTCTTCTTACCCTCGGTGTGCACACGCAAGAGGGATCTGCTCTATACTGCCCAAGTCTGGTTGGCAAGGAGAGTTCTCTCCTGCAGATACCTTTCAGCCTAAACTGGGAGCGTGTGAGCAAGAGAAGAGTCGTGACGGGTGCACCTGAATGGGCTCAAAACGTAGCTTCATGCAATACCAAAGGGAAGAATAAAATCCTAGGACGGCTTCTCAACTGCTGCAAAGTTATCTTTGATCCCCTGCCTGCACCAGGCTTGCACGGATTTCAAACCCAAACATCTCCTGAACCTCCTGGTGTTGCTCTCAGGCAAAGTGCAGGGATAGCTCTGGTAGGAGACGCTGCCAAGGAACCAAGCACAACCAGCGGCACAGCCCAGGGTGCTGCTCCCGGAACAGCAGCAGTGGCCAGGGGGCTGTGGTGCTCAGTGACACCCGTCAGACCCGAAATGAAGCTGCAGGCTAGCACCACGTTGCTCTGTTGCATTGTTACCCAGCAAAGCCAGGGGTCAGGTCTGTCCCTCGCCGTGACCCTGCTGGCAGCTGCTGGTGCCCTCGCCCACGCTGCAGCAGAGGCAGAGATTTAATAAAGCTTGCTCCAGGCAGCGTGCTGGGGGATCCTGAGCAAGGGGAGCTGACTCCTGTCTCCAGATGGACGGGGCATCTGTGCCCAGGGGCGGCGGTGGAGTCTCTGTGAGGAGAGGCAGGGGCTGCCTCAGGTTGGGATGGATATTCCAGGTGATTCCAGCAGCTTCAGCAGCATCTCAGCCCCTCAGCCCATGGGAGGTGCCTCGGGGGAGCAGAGGCAGAGGAGGGAAAGAGCCAGGAGGAGCAGGGAGAGGCAGAGGAGCTGGGAACAAAGGAGAGAGGCCGAGGTGGGGAAGAAGGGGCATTGCCCACCCATCCCTGCTACTTCAGGTACTGTGGGGAGAGTCATTACAGACGGGTGAGAATAATTTCTGCCTCTATCTGTTTTGAATCCGTGCTTTTTCAAAGGTAAGCAGCACATACCATTTGTATCTTAGATTTTTCAAATCATTTCTGAGTGCAAATGGAGCACAATGGCATCTGAGGGAGGAATTCTGCTTTCCAAAATAGAAGACTGTTTTCAAGAGTGAGAAAAGCTCTTTGTGAATTCATACTCACAGAGGAGACCTGAAGCTCTAGAGAACTAAAATAATAAAGCCAAATCCTGCTGATAAACAAACCTTTATCAGAATGATAAAGACAGGGAAGGAATTAGCTGAATATTTAAAGCAAAAGCAGGTATTTGAGTAAAATAATACCTCTGAGGTGGTGAACATTTGAATTTCCCTTGTTCATTTTTCCCTGAAGAGCAACCTTTCCAACACACACACTACTTTTGTTTCCAGAGTAATAAAGCACAGAAGACAGTCAAAAGCCTTCGGGTAATTTCCATTAATGACACATTTTGTTCATTTCTCAATTCAGATCATATATACCAGGCAAAATTGTAGCAGCGAGGATATTTCTTTGACAAGATAGTTTATCAAACCATGTAGTGAACTCTGCCACTTGAAACTTCAAATGAAAGTGAAGACTTGATAACAATTGCGTTGCCATTTAACCAGCCTTAGGTACAGCTCTTACGTTCTACCTTGCAGAGAAATCAAGACAGGTTGGATACAACAACCTTTGGCTGGTTTTCTTAATGGCAGTAATCTTACGTAAAAATACCACACCTATTTTCCAGCATCAGGTGCTGAACTACAGATTTTGCAGCAATAATAGATGGTCCTTTTACTGCTGCCTTCCTTCTCACTTCCTGCTGTGAAATGCTGCCCACTTGGTTTATAAGCTTAGACATCTTTCCATGTCAGGTTTAAAAGTTCGGTGTCTCTCCCTCCATCACAGGAAAGCCGTCCAATTTATGACGAAAAGCTCAAATTAACTTCCCAATGCCCTGGAAAGCCCAACAGTATTCTTTTGGGAGCTTTAAGCCTCAGCACTCATAAATATTGACCCTTTCAGTAAAGATCCATTGCACTGCACCTTTCTGGCAAAAGGGCTATTTTCACATTCACTGCATTTGCACCTTTTTGAGAATGAGCCTTTTGCAGTATTTATAACTCATTCCCAAAGCTGAGGGAATTTCAGAAAACACAATGTTCCTGCTAGCTTGGCATTCTGTCCTGCATGAGAGCCCTCCAAACCTCACTGCACATCTTGTCCATGACAACTTCAGTAGCAACAACACTGTCACATCAGTCTGAACACCCCATGACTTCTTCCTCCAGAGTTTTCCCCCATATCTGACCAGGAGATTGATTCTGGCAGCCCAAAAGCACAGCCACAAATAAGCGTGTTTCCAGCACCTTCGTGTAAAGGACTTCTTCCTAGTTAGAGGTCACTAGAGGTGGTTGTGCAATGCTCCTCCACGGCTATTGATTCCCAGGCTTTGCTGCTCTGACTTTCTAGCAAAAATGAAGAATTAGTGCTGTCATGAAAACAGTACCTTGAAGGAACAATTCCTTGAGCTTGTATTTTTCTAGCTAAGCTAAAATGTATTGCTGGAATAACAATAACACACACAAACCACTGTAATACTAAAAATAAAACATCTGTAAGGGTACGCCTCCTCCACTTAACTGCAAACAAGATTAGACAGTGTATAATCAATATAAAATTGTGTTACCCGTGGAGGCCATTTTCTACCAACATTACCTAAATGCAAATGCACAATTCATTTTAACATCTCTGTATTTTTATAAATGAAAAATGCTATGCCATCATTACAAAATTAAATTTTTCTCACAGTCAGAAATTATGGAAGTTTTTTGCTGAGTAGCTGTAGCAAAAAGAAAAGACAAAACCAGCTGCAGCCTGTAGTCGTGCTACTTAAAAATCAATCCATTGCCAGTGTCTTACACCAAGTTAAATCACAAAGAAGTGATATGGTAGCAAGACAAGAACTGCATTAATTAAAAAGTTAAAGGTGAGGCAAAATTCCACAAAAACTGAGAGTCATAACTGTCTCCAGTCCTGGAGCTGAGTGCTCTTCACACATTCAATATGATTTAACAAGATTTCCTGACGCTCTGCGAGGGAGTCCCTGCAGTGCCACAGGGATGGTTCTCCTCCTCTGTGGGGATCCATCCTGAGTGCACACCCTGGGACAGAGCTGGAGCCCAGAGCAGTGAGCACAAGCACAGATAACGCACCACCTTCCTGCTCAAAGCAAAGACTGACTGCTAATTCTTCCGCCCTGAAATTCATTTTCAGTCCCACTGTTCCTTACAGCAAGGAAGCCATTAACACTGTGCCTCGGGAGGGAGGGGTAAAACATAAATCAGACCGAGTCTCAGCGGCCAAAGATCAGATTATGTGTCTTCCAAGCCTTGCCCTGAACTTCACCTCAATCCCCAACCTACACAGAGCAGTGCTCACCTTATCCACTGCCCAGTCTCACAAGGCAGCACGGTAAGGCTGGAAGGGTTTTGCCACTTTGGTGGATAAAGGCAAAACCCATGTATTTTTTTTTTTTAGATCTACTTTCTATTTTCATAATTATCGCCCAAGTAAGGAGAATACACACACAACTTGCTGAGAATATACAAGTCATATAATCATTATGTTAAGTTTATAGCTGAGATTTTCCCACCTCAACAACTTTAGCAAACACCCACATGATTCCCAAACAAGGATTTGCCAGTATTTTTACTGAAGGCTAGAAGTTTACTGGAAAACATCCTGAATTGGCTACCTCCTGCTTTTACCCTACAGAAAACAAGAGGACATGGTGCCCATTTTTAGTATGGAATGCCCATTTTTAGTAATGAAATAGCAAGGATATAAACTGATAGCTATGGTGGGATCATAAATAATGGTAATTTAGCATCTGGAAATACCATTAATATAGTGGAAAAGAATCATGAAGTAACTAACTTCAGAGACACTTTCAAAAATAAGATTACAGTGAAATTCTGCTAAATGGAACACTTGCAAATTACCTAACCAGCCATTTACACCTAGAGAGAGCTGGGTGTTATTTTTCTAGAATGAAATTTAACTACTGATTTATTCATTTATCCTCGAAATACCAGCATCTGTGGGGTCTGGTTCTCAGTCTGCAAATTTTGTTCTGGAGCTCCAAATTCAAAATAGCAGAAGAGACGAATAATGAGTCACACAAAGTCTCAGAGCCAAGCCTTAAAGGACACGCATGACCACACAGCCACAGTAACTCACAAGCTACACCACCAAAAATCTCAGCTAGGAAACAGGTGACCTCAGTGAAGCTTCCTCTCCTGAGGCTGGCAGTGCTGACATTCAGCAACAATGCCGCCATCAAGTAAGGAGTTGATAGGACACGTGATAGAAATGGCCAAACTTGTTTGTTGGTTTTGTGGTTTCTTTCTCAGGGGCGGGAACCCACCAAACAAAAATCCCAACCACCAATCGAGATAACACAACCCCAGGTTTTACACCTCTATTGGTGACAGCTTCTCGGGGTTTTGTTCTCCCAGCAACCGCAGAGTCTGTGTGTTTGTGCATGTTATCAGAGAAATATCCTTCAAAAGCAGACTTCTGAATAAATCTGTCAGTTCCGAAGCACAGCTAACGAGCATCCAGCACACAGTTACCAGTCACTCACAAATACAACTTTGCATTCGTAAGAACAGAAAATGGACATAGATAACGAGCAGGCAGAGCGTCAAAAATAAGTGCTCATTTACAATTCTTAATGCAAATAGTAGCTTCTACTAAACTTGTGTTACTTAGTAAAAATTAATGCTAAGCTAATAAATTAATACTTTTTACAAGCACAAAACAAGCCAAAGAGGATGAATACAGACTAATTTCAAATCTAAATAGTCTGCTTGATTATATATTTAGTACTAAAGAGATGTGTTTCAAGCGCTTTTACATACATAATCGTGAAGGCAAAGCTGTATGCCAAGTTACCATGACCAGAGCAGATTATCACAAGACTTATTCCCAGAATCGTGAACACTGTTCTACAGGTAACCAATGAGTACACCAAGAAAACACTCAATGTATGTACCAGTTGTGGTTCCAGTGATTTGCCACTTAGTAAGAAAAGCAGGGTGCAGTTCAGACGGGTGACAGCTGGACAGGTGAGCCAGGGCTGCTCACTGGTGTAAGTGACTGAAATACAACTACCGAGGTACAGATCTCTGCAAGCTGTAACCACGCCACAAACCTGGGCAAAGACACCAACGGTGCTGCCCAGGAGCAAAGTGCCCTGTCAGACTGCACCTCAGCACAGGCTCCATCTCCTCCCTGTGCTTCTCTCCCTTCATTCAGTCCCACCTCGCTCACATTCCTGTTGGTCAAGCCAGCTCGTTTTCCTCCCACACACCTCCCCAAATTGTTTTATCCATCGATGTCACTCACACCTGGCAGCCCCACAGCCCATGTTTCCTTACAAACCCTTCCCTTGGCCTGATGTACACATCAAAGGACAAATACACAACTTCCTGACACATCACAGGAGAGGGCAGGGAGAGTAATTACCCCAGCCATGTTTGGGATCTTGTGTTTCTTTCACTCACCCTCAAAATATTAAATAAGTGAGAACAATCCAAGCTCTGGGAAAAAAAAAAAACAAAACAAGATAGCTTCACGAAAGTGAAAAAATTAGCTTTTACAATCAATCTCTAAATCTTAACTGTTCTCATAATCCTGTCACAGATGTGACTTAGGCATGTAAGCAACACTAAAAACAAAGACCTGAGCATTTTATAGGATTTTGTGAATCATACTAGATTTAAACAAGAAGAGACTTCAATAGCAAATACCAAAGCCCTCCACATATTGTAAACTACCTATTCAACAGATGCAGATGATATGATTAAATATTCCAAAACTATAAATATTATTTCATTTATATCCCAGGGGACGGCTTAAAACCCACATTTGTGCAGAAAAGACTATATTATGCAAATATATTCACACATATATACATATGTACATTGACAATAGAAAAAAAACCATTCTGTAAAACAAAAGGCTTATGAACAAATAATTACCCCATAAGAACTGCAGTCAGGCATTCAGGGACAATGGACCCAGGTATTTAGCGCCTGTACATTTTTCTTTACAAATCTATCATATATTGTATTTGATATTCTGGTATTTTATCTCCCGTAATGACTCTGGAAAATGGTTATGTAAGTAGTTTTAACGAATGTTGTAAACAGGTTTTCAGCTATTTTACCATATGTTAAAGATGACAGAAGATGTTACAACAAGTGATGAAATTCATTCACAAAGAAAAAGCCAAAGAACTCATAGGGTTTTATGCTCTAAGGGTAGGAAATCGTTTTGGCTGTCTCCCAGAATGAACTGTTTAATCAGAAAACAGTTGCACTGAATTAACTAGCAGTTCCATGCAGCACATCTCACTGACTCTTCCCATCATCCAAATTCTCATTCAAGAGATAAACCTCTTCTCAGTTAATTGGTAGAAATAAGGGTTTGTGCAGCTGTGACTGCTGAGGCTACACAATATTGTGACAGGCACTGATGGATCAACATTGCAGGAGTTCATTTTACCCTCCTGACGATACCAGGAAAGCCCATTTGCCACTGCCACTAGAGTGTGGAGGAAGCATCTCAGCAGTGGGCAGACTGGCCTCTGCAAGTGTGAAAAGCAAAGAAGAACCAGGAATTTTCTTCCCTAGAGGAGGAGGAATAGTAATTTGTGCCTTTGAAAGCATAAACTCCTTGGAATACCTCTGAGCAAAACAGGGACCTTAGAAAAGGGGACATTAGCTTTTAAAGGTTCTCACTCAATATTACTGCTTTTAGAGATACTTAATGTAAAACACAGCATTTAAAAAGCCATCCTGGTAAGAGCCCTCGTTGATAAGGATTTATGCAGACCTGCTCAAAGGCATTCACATGTCAGGCTATGAATAGGTGCTGCTGTAGATAGCAAAATACATGATTGCCTTGCCTGGGAATGCAGCAAAATACTGAGCACACTTGGAACTCCATCTGCCTTAACACTGAGATGAACAGCTCATTCTTTTATTTTCCCTTTAAATACCAGTTCACATTGGTACATTTCCATTCCACCAAAAATCTCCCTGGCATTTTGCATCTCCTGGAGCACAATTAAAGTATACCTGTAAAGCCTGACTGACTAATTTCCAATTTATAAAAAGTAATGCAATTATCTTGTTCAAATTAGATTTAATTACAAAGCCTCTGAGTGGTCTAAGAATATTTCTTTATACATGTTCAGCTGAAAACTCCCATCATTTTCAGCAGGGAACACAACGTCCATTTCTGGTTGTGTAGCTCCCCTTCCAGTTTGATCGTCTCTGGTTAATTACACACCCTGGCACATCTCCTCAAATGGTATCTGGTTTCCAAGCTGAAAGATCCAAACCCAAAGGAAAATGCTAATAACCTTTCAGAGACAGCATGTCCAAAGCCCCTGCAATCCAGGAAAAAAACCAAATCCACAGAAAACCGGCATCCACCAATCCAACAAAACGTCTCCCATTTTTTTCCTCCTTCCAGCAATGCCACACAGAGCTGGTTTCCAAGAGCACGACAGGCTGCTGCTCCATGTCAGCAGCAAATTAATCAAAATGCTATCATGATGTAGGGGAAGATGGAAAACATCCCACTTACCATCTCTCTCAGAACAGACACTCCGACAGCATCCACAGTACCTGCATGCCAGTATTCTCCTATTGCCTTTACTGTTTTCACTCCATAAATTGGCATCAGAAATAAGAGCCAAGAAAGTGATAATAATGTAGATAGGGATGCTGAATGCCACATTCACTTACCTGCAAAAGGAAAAGGACAGGGTTTGAGCTCACTAATCACACTAGTTAGCTAATCTCATTAGATGGCTGCTAATTATCTCTGACACAAAGAAGGATTACACAAGGCAGGCAGAGAAATGGGCTTTTTTAATAGATATAGAAATGTTTTTAATAGACATTGACTGGTTATACTGGAGAAAAAAAGAAATAATATATTTATCCAGAGATCATAAACATTTCCCTTTCTGTTTGCTGAAGAGCAGATGTGACAATGAAACAGGTGGTGGAAATATAAACCCTCCTAAAACCTCCAGGGTGTTTTCTCAGGAAGTGTCTAATGATTGTCACTGGATCTGTTGCAGCGCTTGCTTTATAGGCTACCGTGGTACAGGGAGTTGCTGGGGCTTTGCCAGCGATCTCCTTGGCAACTGGCTGCTCAAAGGAGCCACAAATAGAAGCAGTAAACCCCACTCCCGATTCCAGTCTCAAAGCAGTTTGCACTTCTAACATTCACCGAGCAAGAAAATCTCCATCCTACAAAGGCAGAGTGATCAAAAGAGCACAAATTCCCTTTCTGAACATACTACAGCCACAGATGTGGGAATAGCAATCAGATTCGTGCACCGGTTAGGACAAAATAATGGAATAAATTATTTTAGAAAGGTTTCCAAGATGTTACATTTTACGAGGAAGATCTTCATTAGCAACAGTGCAGTGTTCCCACAGATTTCTCAGTAATACGAGGTACTCATTTGGGCTCCTCAAGCCTCAGAGAAAATAAGAATTTATTCTCATCTACTTAAAAGATTTATTATAGTGACTCCATATGATTGCTTATTTCTGTTTAGCCTACAATACAAGCTTAAATTTATTAAATGTAGGTCAGCCATGTATTTTATATAGTAAGACAATAAATAGCAAACAAAAACCTAGAAAGAGTAATTTGCTGTCAGCTGTTCTGAATAACCACCTCATATATTATTTAACTACATCTCTCCAAGAATAGCAATTAATCATTTATGCTTGCTCACTAAATACAAGTTGTAATTTCTTCTACATTTTTCTTTGTAACTCATTGTAAAAAAAGGTATTTTCTTTTATAAAAAGAGTATTAGTATTAGAAAAAAATGATTATAGCTTATCTACATAGCAGGCATAGTTATAGAAATACATAGGAAACTAAGATATAACTTCATAATATTTTACAGATAAAATGAACCGTCTTTTAGTAAATATTTCTAGGAAAGAACAAATATTAGTCCTGACAAATCAAATAAATTTTAAAACATATTTCGCTATAAAATGTGGATGCTTTCAGAAGAAGGTGTTCCTGGAGTTATTCAAACCCAGAGAGCAGGTGTTAGATAACTGCAGGCACTGATTCCCCAACAAAGTAAACACGACTAAAACATAAGAAAATCTCATGCCACTAACTCACACCAATGTCATAATCAAGGTCTAAATGAATTTAAAAGCCTCCTGCAATCTCTTAACAGAGAAACTATCCAGGAAATGCATAAGTAAACACATCAGTCATAGAGACACCTTTACAAACAGACACAAAGCATGTTTTGTTCAAGATAGGTCGGCCCAAATGATCCCTGAAGTCCCCTTCCAAGCTGATATTCTTCAAATCTATGTAATACATGTCACAGCTGTACAAAATTGTAATAGTTTGTACCAGAACCTGGAACATACTATCCATGTCTTTTTTATCAGAGCTGCAAAGATGTGTGGTTCAAAAGGGCCTCATTTCGTGCAGTCCTCACGATGAAGACAGAAATGAAGGGGCACAGGAGCTGGCCCGAGCGTCAGACACAGCCCAGGGACATCGCTCAATCCCAAGCTCAGTACAATCTACTTCTCAGCTGCGTTGCTGTTGAGTTAAGTTGCAGAGATATTTCTGATCTGTCTGCATGACACTGACACAGCCAAAGTGATCTATCAGATCATATCCTCCGAGCTCTACCAGCACAGGGCGCGCGGCCTGCAGACAGGCAGCGTACTTGGAATTAAACTGCCTTACCATGCTCAGCTGCCGAGCTGGGAATCCAGGCTGAGCAGATACACTCTGCCTTTGAACTGGTATCCTCAGATGGAAGTGGTGAGCATTTGGAGGCTCATCTTTGTGCGAGCAAATGAATTACGTTCGTTAGTGAACAAGCAGCAACTCAGCTGATGAGGCAACAAACATCTCCTGAGGCAACTTCCTCCCTTTCCGTGAAAACCATTTTCTGTTTGTAGTCTGGGGTCAATGCACCAGAGTTAATCTCTGTTTATCATCTCATCTGCAAGCTTCCAGAGCTGCTGATCACATATGAAGGATCTGGGTAGCTTGAAAGGAATGGAAACAGCCGCTGTCCATTGACTGAAGAGATGATACAAAAGGTCTCAGCTGGACAAAAGCAATGACTGATGGATGTCCAAGCTTGGCCTCAGGTGCACAAGGTGGTTGGTAGCAATTCTGCAGGTGTTTCTGCAGAAGAATGACAGACTTGACGCAAGTCCTTGCAGTCGACAGCTATAGCCAAGAAAAGGACAAGGCCTTCTGAGGAGGCACTGACAGCAAGGAAGGCTGCAGCACCAAAAAAACAACACAACCTTTGTAATGTGTTATTGGACTGGTGAGAAGAACAGCTACCCAGAGAACTTACAGCACAACATTTCTCCAAGGGTTTAAGACCGAGTGCCTGTGACGTGCCCACAAAGGGTTATGAATGGGAAGTTGTTCTTTGCTATCAAACTTCAGCTAACTGAGGAAACCAGAAGCATTATTTAGGTAAAAAAACTCCACAAAGCAAACATGCGGAGAAATAGACCATTGTCAAAAGATGTTTGAAAGGACAGAAGAAAATGTACTCATTAACTCAAGAAGACATTGATGAACAGACCTTACACTTCTCATCAAAGGGACCAGTAATGAAGTTATTTACAACTGCTGCAATTCCAGGGAACAAGCTTCATTGCAAGCCTAGGAGGGAACTATAAAAGCCAAGGGTACAGGTTTTCTTCGGCTGTAAACACGTTACCACAGGACAAATGAGCACACTTCCCACAAGAGACAAACCAAGAATTTTCATTTGCTTTTCAACGCCCAGTTTTCCAAAGGAAGAAGACAGTGAAACATTGCACCAAGTTTGTCATATGCGTCCACCTGCCTGAATGCATTCTGTAAAGGAGATGAGAGAAGAACCAGAAGAGCTAGCCCCATTCTGAACCACAGCCAGGCAACATTAAGAGAAAAAAAGCAAAACCTAATCAGATAAAAATTATGCAGGAGACCTATGCTAAAATCTCTGAAGGTACGAAAAGCAGAATAAAAGATACTGCATTATGAGAAAAGACAGAATGGGGTGGAAGCAGTGTCTGAGTGGGTGAAAAGTCTCAGAAATCAGGATACAGAACATGAAGTTCATATGAAAGGCATAGATTAAAAGAGCAGCATGACACAAACACATGCCAAACACACACAAGTCTGAGGGAAACAGGGTAGTCAGAGCGGACAGAAGAGGGATGAGCTTACAGCAAACCCAGCCAAGAGAAAAACCATGGCATAAGCCAACTCTACATCGGTGCAAGTGAACAGATAGTGACAGATTTTAGAACTCTGCAGTATGAAAAGCCAAGCCAAGAGACGATGGGAGAAGGAAAGGAAAAGGAAGAGTTCCCAGAGAACACTCAAGGTTAGCAGAAGATCACTGTGAAATAGGAAGACAATATTTCTTTCCCCTCCACTTAAGACTGACCCACTACTTTACAGTGAGGTGATATTAAGAAGCCAAGGAAAGCTGCACCCACACAGGGAAAGCACAGTTATTTACAGAGCAGAAAGAAGAAAAGCGCTAGTCTGAATACAGGTAAGGGGAAAAACAAGCACCAGGACTGGAGGAGATCTAGGAGGACAAGTGGAAACACAAAATGCAGGATTTGGAACTATAATTTGTAAACGATTTCTACAGACTAGGGTAAGGTATAAAGTAGGAAGGATGTAAGTGAGGAAGACTTTGAATAGAACGGAAAGGCAGCATGAAAAAGCCTGGTCAAGTGACGAAGTGTCACATCAATGTTCAGTGAAGGACCAGCACAACTTCAAGTTCCATTCAAGGTGTTGCATCCAAAAGTCAAAATGATGCCAGTGGCTTGGTGCCTTCTCTAAAAGTGTGCAGGACTCTGAAAACTGGGACTTTGGGCAAAATAAACAGATGCTGGCACAGAGAGATGTGATATTCCCTGGAACAAGAAAAATAAAAATCCAATACAGCACACTGAAACCAGATACATTTTAGGGGAACACATCATCAGCCCCCTGTCCACACATGAGCAGTCAAAAGTTCTACTCAGCTCTAATGCTGAAACCCTGTTGTCCTAAGTTGTTTTCCAGGTGATTCTGTTACCTTCTGCTTCTAAAATGATTATCTAACCTTAAAAAAAAAAATAATAATTGTCTTGTATACAATAAACAGGAAAACAGAAAGCAATGATTGCATTAACACAGTAAGAATATCATCAGCAAATCAATAATTCCACACCTTGTGTCTAAACCAAATGGTCTGTAAAGGACTATGAGGTTCTCTGGTGTGCAGGGGAGGTGTCAGCAAAGGTCTGCAGCCTCAGCTGCAGTGCTGGTGCAAACACCTCAGATCCCTGGTCCTGATCTCACCAACAACCAGGGAATTCATGTCCCTGTCACCAGCTCCTGTTGCTCCCCAGCAGCCTGGGGGTTTCTCTGCCAGGGTAAGCTGTAAGAATGCCTCGAAGCATTGACTCTCACATAAAATTTGTCACAGGCTTTAATAAAAATGAGCAAAACTGTTAATTCATTAAGTAGACTTGGGATCTAATCACTACCAAATAATTTAGGTTTCCTTCTGTTCATTCCTTCTGATTTTATGACATCAACACACAGTATGATTCCAGTTTTTACCATCTGCAGGCAGTGAAGAAACAGATCTGAGAAGATTTTGTCTATATAAAAGTGAACACTAATATTGTGAACTGTCCCCTTGCTCCATTTATATCTCAAAATTTATAAAAGGATCTATTGCACCTTTCAGGCTTCATATTCCATGCCCTGCAATTCACTATTAACAAAGACTGTTGAGAAATAAGGGATGTCTAGAAGACTTCATGACAATCCCCCCAAACCTTTAACATTTAAAATGGCCCATGATATTATTTTGAAATTATTTCTGTCAGCAGAGAAAGACTTGCATTTACTTGAAAAGAAAAATCTATTCTGCTTTTAGGAGCAGGGTTATCCCTAGAGCGTGAACACTATTCACCTCATCAGAGTGCTTGGGGGTCACATAAGTCACTCCTGACCACAACTGCTGGAAGCAAAAAGAAATCTCCAAACCACTGCATTGCAATCAGATAAAAGCAACTAAACTGAAAATGACCGAGGCAGCTGTTTTAATAAAAATTTCCATCTGTAGTTAACTGGTCTCATGCTGTTTAGCAGTTAAGATAAGCTGCAGTTAAAACACATATTCACCGTATATATTTGTTTTAATCACACATGAACGTGCTCACACAGAGCCAAGAAAAAACTCAAAGGCTCCATTAACAAAACCTGATATGACATTTTATCCTCCTAGAGGAGGGACAGGTAGCTCGTGAGTGCTGTAGTCAGGGTAAAGGCAAAAAGTCTCAAAAACACCGCTAGCAACAACCCCTAACAAAAAAACCCCTAACAACAATACCGCCAGCACAAAGAACCTCAAAACAACACAAGCAGAGAAAATTCGGAATAATTCCTGAAAACAGAAATTCACTCCATACATATAACTCCATTGGCAGACAAAAAAAGTCAGCAAATGCTTTTCTACAGGCAAATACACTCATTCCAATTCACAGTTAAGCAACAAGGGAAGAAAAGTGCCTGTCCTTACTCTTTGGCTAAAATGAAACACTTTTTCTGCCCAAAATCCTGTGATGGCACACCACAATAACAGATGTACAAATAAAACCTATGTAGTGCTTATCTCCTAGAGTTTTATTTTTCAGCAATTGCAAAAAGGTCCAACTTTAGCTTATGCAAGGTTTTGACAAGCTGAAACTATGAGAAATTGGGAAAGAAGACAATTTATTTCACAGTGAAATCCCTGACACAGTGAGCATTAATTTGCATTTTTGCAGAAATTCATCATCTGACCACATCACAGATCTCCCCCACGCACAGTCTATCTCTTCTCTTTGCTCTTGGCTGGGTATCTTTAGGTCAGAACTCTGAAAAAAAAAAAAATTAAAAAAACAAAAAAAGGAGGCAGTTGCGAGGGTTGTATTAAATGGAAAGAGTGAAGAGAAAACTGTGGCTGGAATCAGAATTTCCACATGATCACTGCTTAGGTGGCCTAGAATCCCAACAGGTTCCTGAGTGAATCTGATTTCTTTTCACTGTGCAGCTCTTAAGGACAGTTTGAAAAGGTGAAGACTGAAAACACAGGGCAAGGATTAAAAAGGGCTCTCCAAAAATCACAGGCATGTGCTGCACAGACTGGCAGCAACACTCACCTGAGAATAGGCTGATAGAAAACACAGTTCACAATTTGATGAAAAGCATAAATTTTGCACATTTGTCAAACTTTTCCCCTCCTACACTTCTGTAGTATTTTTTTCAGAAAAACAGTAGCTCTATAGTAGTTTTAATTCTTTCTTCACCAAAATAATTCCTATTGCTTTTGGTACAATTCCAGCAAATTCCACAGTTGGGGGGAAAAAAAAAATCCAAGAGATTGCTTTTGATCCACTATTTATTTAATGGAAGGAAATACCCTTTAATCACACCACAGACATTGTTTTGTATGAAGTACTGTACCTTATTTGGCACCCAGACAACTCTTGGCACTTTATCCAGAAATACTGAATTTCACCTCATGGAACTGGCATTCACAAGTGTTATATACCCCACAATTATTTCAATACCAAGTCGATCTCATTAAACAGCAAGCACAAGCACATCCTAATGAATTACAGTAATGCCAGAACACAAAAAAAAACACCCCCAGTGGACACTTAAAGGCATTATTTAATAGAAGAGAATGATTAAAAAGTATAATACATACTTTCAGAATTTTAAAATCAAAATCAGTCAGCCTTCTAGAAGAAACACACTTCTGTTGAACTACAAATTATGGAGCTGACTAAAGAAATCAGGGTGAAATTCTCTGCCTCATGCTGTGGAAGAATTTAATCACCATGTTTCTTCCTAGCTCTGTGTGCCATGAATGTATGAATTTCAGGTAAGTTAAGCAGGCTTTACAGATCCTGGAACAGACTGAAATGCTTGCCAGGTGTTACCCCTAATATCTGAAACCAGGCAGTTGCTGTACCCGTCTCAGAAATTTCAAACACAAAGGCATCAGACAGAAAGAGGGGCCTGAATTCAGGTGGACAACAGTCTAAGAGCCCTGCAAAATTAGACTTGGACATCTCTGTACCTGACTTTACAACAGTCTTCCTGCTGGACGTTCCCCAAAAGGTGAATTCAGCTCTGAACATTCATTCACATCAAAAGTCCTGCTGAGATGTTATGAAGTAATAAAGCACTTGTGCATTTGTGCTCTTGACAAATGCACAAAGGCAACTGTGCAGCACACTCAGAGCAGGACAACTCAGATATTGACTGGATTTTGCCATGGTTACCTGGATTCGTGAGCTACAGGGAAACAAGTATTTATTTTGATGCTGTAGGAAACCCAGCAGGGTAATGTCCAATACTGATGAACCAGACTAATAGGAGTATTATGAGGACGCTGGAAGTTGCTTTGGGAAAACCTGTGGGGAAAAATACCAAAACCAAACCTGCTAAAGAGTTTTTCAGAAAACTGACCTTTACTTTAATGGAAGCAGAACACACAGCAATGACAAATGGTATTCTGGAAGAGCTCTGTAATTTGCTAATATTTTAATTTCTGCCACTTGGAGTACCTTACCATAACTTTGCCAGAAAAGTCCTTTAAAAATAAACTAGCATTTGCAACCCACTGTGAAAAGTAACTTACCTAGGTCTCTTATTTTCAACTGTGATGTACATTCCCACATGTGAAAAAAGCACTGTGGAATCTTTTTTTTAAATCAGTTTGATGTTATTGATTCTGTGTAGATTAACAGGTAATTTGCACGTTTGCATCTCTCAGTTCTCAGCTAGGTTATCTAGTTTCTTTCTCCAAGTCACTTAGGTTGTTACTCATACTTTTTTTCCCATACAATAGCAGCAAGCAATTTGAGTTCAGCAATGCAAACATTCCGCAGGCGAGGTTCATATTATTGGCACTGTAAGTAAAAGATGATACATTACTCTGTGCAGTGGCACTAGCAAATATTTTTTTATTTAAGTGAGTCAATTGAGAGCTCTGAACAAACCAAGTGATCTCCACCTGAGGAAAAGGGCACATCACCTTCACCTACTGGGCCGCTTTGAAATAAGATTTTGCCAAAAGTATGGTTTGAAGGCAATGGTGGAAGGTGTGGTGAAACAGAAAGTCACAGTTAGAAGTTCCACTACATTTCACTAACATGGCTGCAGAACTTCCACACTACAACTGGTTTTCAGCAGGCAGAACAGACTGAACAGCTCACCCTGTCCCACTCTGTGCAGACGCACACACAGAGCCCTAAAAAATGAGTTGTTTCAGAGTAAAAGAATAGAAAGACAGTGCAAGTTGAGAAAAATCATTAAGCCGCACAGATTCAGTCCCCCATGTCACACTGGTCTTTGGAAAGTCGCAAAGACTATTTGGGAAACTCCACAGCATGTTCAAGAAGTATGGCTACACATATCAGACCCTGTGCTGCTTCCAGAGAGACCTGGCAAAAGGCTTGCACAGAAACACAAACACCAGGACACCATTGCAGCAGTCAACTCCAATTATTTACAGGAAAGAAGAAAGTGCCACTGCTTTAAGAACTTACTTCTATTCTCCTAATAGCTACTGGCTCACTGATCACAGCTTGTGAAACAGCTTGCTTTCCAGTTTATAGCCAGAATGCAATTCAACGAGGGGTAATGTAAGATTTCACATGAAAAGCTACAGCAATGACAATATGGGCAAAGTTCCTGACTCGCGTTTATTTCCATCCCCACTGTTGACAGAGAGGTTGGCGCTTCCCCAGGGGCTCTGGACATCAGGTCAAGGTCTGCTGGGGAAGCAGAAGCACGCATTTGCCTAGAAACTGCATAAAAGATCAGGAGCAAAAATAAAAATATCTAGCGAGTCTCTTCATTCTACAGACTCCCTCCGAAGACCCTGACTAACCCCTCCGCCTTTTAAAACACCAGGATAGCACCAGTGTTGCCATGCTCCATTTATGCTGAACTCCAAGCTCTTCCAGCAGCTGGTTGAGCATTTGCCCCCCCTGACCTTTAGTAGCTCCACAGCCAGGTTTTCTTCTTGTTACGATTATTGCTGCCTCCATCCTAACAGGCCTTGCAAATTTGTGCCTTCTGTGCGAAAGACAAATAATTGAACAGTCCCATTTAGAGACACGTGGAGCCATCGTGGTTGTTACGCCCTCCTTGATCACGTAATTTGCTCCCCAGTTTCTTATCACTGAGATGGTGAAAAGGTTGAAGATAAGGACCAGGTCCTTACCTCATGCAGACTGCAGCATAAAAGGGCTCTGATTATAATTGTGGACTCTGAACCACTATTAAAAATCAATGTACAATTATACCTTACTAAACAGGATTTCTCATCTTAGGCTCTTCTACATCTCAAAATAGCAACTGAAACTGAAGGCTGCTATTTTTCAAGCTGTCTTTCTTTCTTGACTGTTTTCTCACTACAAGCACACCATCCTTTCCTCCCAAAACCATCCAAGGACTATCCAGCACTGACATTTAGTATTTCCTGATGACTGTCCAGTGAGTGGCATGTATGCAAAAGAAACTGAGACAACACATAATTAGCAGGTTTTGGCTGGCTGAATGCCTCCTGTGAAGAGCACAGCAGTTCATCTCCTTGCAAGAGACAAAGGAAAAGACTGAAGGAGGTCTGAGACATCTTGCATTAAACCATTATATTCCTTCCCTACAGTGTAATTGCTTATTTAAACACATTAAGAGAACTAAGAGGTTCTGTGCAGTAAACAGAGACAGTGCCCCACGCCCCCTCCCTTTTCACTTAGCTTTAAAATCAACTGAAATAATGCAGAAGTAATTGGAGTGATAAGCCAGAGCTATGTTTTATTTCTTTTTCAAATTAAACAGTTTCAGCTTTAACTGGTGACAAAAACTGAATTGGATTTTTCAATTTCTTAGATTGTCATCAATTGCTTTTTCACTGTTGGACCCTTTGTGAGCTTCCTTCATTTTGCCTGGACATGATTGCAAATTAACTGGAACACAAAATGGAAATGTTCCTCCTCTCTATTAGGAACATTTGCCAGTGTTAGCTGGAAGTCTGCATTCCCTCTCTGGCTGTCATCCCTTCGTACTTGAAAGTGGAGACTAAAATGCTTTCATTTCCATCTCAGGCAGGAACACAGCCCTTCTTCTACGTGGCTGCAAACCCCTCATCTCCTCTCACCCTACTGCCCAGCAAGGATAGAGAAACCCAGCCCCAAATCCTAGTGGCTTGTGGAACAAACAGAGGGAGAAGATTTGTGAGCTAAGTTCATCTTTTACAAACCCAAGTCAGAAATACCAGCAGAAAACCACATAACTCACTCAATACCATAGCAGTTCCCACCTTCTTCCTATTCTGAAGCCCCAAACCCAGTGAGGCCACACAGGGACATGGTGGGATTGAGCTGAGGGGAAAGTGCATCTCTAACACTGAATGTTCCTGAAATTCTGCCTGCACTGCCCAGCTCAAATTCACGGAATAAGTGGTGGAAACAGCTGGGCCCTTCCAAAGGTGATGAACACAAGTGCAGGAAGCACCTTTGGGCAGGCAGCCACTCCCCCCTGCCAGCCCTCGCCGCTCACACCAGGGACTCAGAGAGCCCCAGCGAGGTCTGCAGCTCAGACCTGGCAATTCCTGTTCCTCAGCAGCCTTCATGCCTAGAGCACCACGTGCTTTGCAGTTCTGGAGTTCTGACTGTTCCCGAGCCACTGTCCCTGAACACGAAGGCTAAGATGAGCTTCCAGTGCCCAAAATGCCTGCCTGCCTCTCTGAAGGAGCGGTGCTCTCTGAGACGTAGCAATGGGGAAAGAGGCTAAGCTGCTCTTTAGGCTCTCAAACCTCTGCTAGGAGCTGTGCAGAAAGGCAGCACCTTTACATTGAAGAACGAGAGGTATTCCATCAAGACTCCACTGAAATTGCATGCAATACTGGAGAGCAACGGGCAGAAGAAGCGAGGCAGAGGAGTGAGAAGACGGGCAAATTGTTACTGAATACACAAACACTGCCAAGTGGTAATCAAGTGTTTCTCCCTGTATCAAGTTCATGGCCCACAGAACAACATAGTGTGAAAGTTTTCACACAAAGTGCTCTTCATTGTGAAGAGAGAGTAGCAGATTTTGTTTCCAGTGAGCAGGGTCTTCTTTGAAGTCTTTGTATCAGTCAGAGAGAACAAAATTACTCTTTCCATCCTCTCCTATATTTCCATACTTACACATCTCCAGAGAAAGCCAGTCATTTTCAAAGTGTTTTCAGTGGTAATATACCAGATTTTTTAAAATAAGAAAATACACATGTATTAGTCAAATAAAAAGCTTCAAAAGTATACATAAAATCTGCAAAATCTACAGCAACCCATGCTTATTAGCACATCTGTGCCAGTTTAAGTGGATGCCATTGATTTAGCTCATCAGATAAACATGTTTACCATCAGCTATGTTTCTCCCATACTTCCAGTATAAAACTCAATGACAGATACACGATGCAGAGTCTTAAAAAGGACAAAACAAGCACTGATGACTTGTCATCAGTGATTTCATGCAGAAGCTTCCAGTCCTAAGTCCCTATTTGCATAAATTCAAACTCATGAATAAAGGAGTTCTAAGAGTCGCTCACTCAATAATCAGTTTTTCCACCACTGCCATTTTTCAACAGCAAAATAGACCTATTTCACCATGGTCCTGAGGAAAATGTGCTCATTGCCTCATGCATCTAAAGAGGTAAGCATAGATTATCCTAAAGTTGGTTTAAATGTGTTATTCTTCCCCTTGAAAATTCCATTAAAAGTGGAAGAGAAAAATGCAAAGGGAAGGAACAAATTGAGGGTTTTCACATTTTTGTTTTGCCTCCCCTCTGAAAAGACCATCCTCTAGCATTCCTTGATTGATTTTTGAGATGCCAGTGAGGGAGATAATGAACATCCAGGCTTAATCCCATCAGTGCCACTGTCTTACAGATGGTGGAACCCACAAGAGAAGATGACAGAGGCAAACCCAGGCAGCATGAATTGCAGAATTAACCTGCCATAGCAGGGATACAGCAAGGTAACGAAATACACCCTGAGCACATGCAGCAGCTTTTTTTGGCTGCTAATGCCGGGATGGTGTCAGTTTTTGATAGCTCATGCTATGAAACACATCAGTGCTTGAAAAGTCTTCCTGGCTGGCCTCACTCTGGGGTGCTGCAGTTTAGATAAGAGTCAGAAATCCCCTGACCAGCTTTCTTTCCACTCTGTTACTCTCTCACTCACCCAACTCAGCCTGTTTATCGCAGACTTCACTGGATCAAAATGGTGACATCCAAATTGTAACAGGCTTGCTACAGTTCAAATTGTATTCTTGCTGGAGTACAAACACACCAACTACTTTCAGAGTATTCTCTTTCAACCGTATTAAAGACTAAACATTTCGGAATAATGTTTCACATTTTACCAGTTTACCTTGAGGGCAGTAAACTGCATTAAAAACATCGAAGGAAGATCTCAGGTACAGGAAACAACTTCACTACAAGCTCTGAAATAGATCACCTACAATATTCTGTGCTACCTTTGAAGCTGCCAGTCACAGAGCATCTCTGCTGGTTGGTTAAATTGTGTTTGAAAGCAGTTCAAAAGTTACAGCACGAGACTACAAACTGATCCTTCTTGGGTGTATTCCCAGCTTTATTTGTGATTTGCAAAGAAACAAGGAGTACTACAGCAGCTCTGAACTAACCAAGGCTTTGAGAGCATGGAGACCAAGCAAGGTACTCAAAACTGTGGAGCACAGAATTGGGAATTCTGGGAATTGCAGAAAAACCTGGTTTCAGCTCTCCTGCGCAAGTCTCAGGCAATGCAGGTTGAGTCAAACACATCGAAAGGTGCACTTTGCTGCAGCAGTGCAGGGACATTCACCAACAGCCCCTTTACAACCCTGTGGGAGCCAATGAGTAAATCCCGCGCATGATGTGCACTACTCAGTGAGGCAGCAAGCAGTATCCTGTATTTCACATTAAGGTAGGTAAGATGAAAATTTGTGAATCATTTATAAACCTTTGTTTGTGTTGCCCACTGCTTTGCCTCTCTGTTTTGATGGCAAACTGGACTGATTTTATTGCTACCACATCATTTCTAAGCTTCCTCTTGCTGATCAGAGCTCTCTTGTCACTCCTGCATTCCCCTGATTCTCCAAGCCTGCCTATGCCCTGCTCCTTTAGGCTTCCTGTGTTCTGTTCTGTTGTCATTTTTCCTTCCTCTGTTCTCCTAGGAGATCTGCCATATTTCCATTTCTGTGCCCTATCACCTCTGACAGTCCAATCTTGCCAACACGCATTTGTGCTAGGAAACTCAAGATGGCAAGCTAGCTGCTTCAAATCTGTGTCATTTAAGCTCTTATGCAACAAATAACCAAGTCACCTCTTTTTCACTTGGGTGTTAGGTGCTTTTGCTATCATTACTGCATTTGGCAACTGAAATGAAATGCTCCTCTTCTTTGGTAAATTTGCTAAAAAATGAAATGAAAAAATAGTGCCATGGAAGTGCTCAGAAAATCAGATTTTTGTAATATTAATCCAGTAATATTAAATATGCTTATTTCCACAGAGGCAATAATGCCATATATACCATGTCATCAAAAATAATTTATGCAACTATTTACCCAATTTACAGCAACTTTTTTTGAAAAGGCTGTTTCAGCCTAATTACAGATGAATTATGAATTTGACAAGTAATTCAGCTGGAAAAATAATCATCATGCCATACTGACATGCTCTTCTTGCCCTGTCTGCCTTTGGCCTTACAGCTCCACGTTGTACGTGTGGATTTGAGAAAGACAAGTACTCCATGAAGGGATTTGAACCCCCACTCTTCCCAATCATCAGCCAATAGCTTCTCTCAGTTCAAATCTCTGTCCTGAATCAGCAGATTGTGGATTAAGTACAGAATTTCAACACTATCTCGAGGTGACTTCCTTATGAGATCTGTTGTGAAGATTATTCTGTTGTGTGAAAAAGCATTTCTAACATGGTGGGGAGAAGGAGAAGGATGGGCGGGGAGAAGTCATTTGACTTAGGGAACCCAGAATAGAATGGAGAATCCCTATCAGGTTATGTGGAAAGAATTATCATGTGCTCATACCAATAAGTAACCAAACTTTGATGAATACCTGCTCAGATTTTTTTTTTTTTTTATCCTGTACATGTTTCTGTGGTCATCTCTTCCAAAGAAGCAAATGTTCCTCCGCAGATTTTTCACAGCCCAATCACACCCTGTCCTGGCATCTCTCGAAGCAGACGAATGAGCTCTGCTTCCTGCCTGCGGCAGATTAGGTCATCGCTCCTGCTCTCCAGCCACACTGGGCACCTCAGACACGCAGCCAGGAGGGCAAAGCTGCTCTTCTCCACTCAATCTATATTAAGGGGCTTACACTGCAAAGCAAAGGAAGTGCTGAAAGAGGATACAAATAGATTAATATTACAGCTCGTGAGCATTCCTAGGAAATTAAAAACAACACAGAGGCTGATGTGCTACAGGCATCTTCCCCAGCTCTCACCATAGTAACCAGGACAGCCACACTGTCTGTGTCTGCTTGCTGGGGCATTTAGATCTGAGAACATTTTCCTCCATTTCTGTAACATGATTTTGCAATTGGGTGAAAGACTTCAAACAGCTGAAAAGTAATAATCAAAACCTAAAGTAATTTTTTTTTATATATATATATACAGAGCAAAGGGAGAGAAAAAGATAAGAGTTCTGTAACATTTCTTCACACATTAAAGCCTTCTCACTATAGAGATACCTTAATAAATAAGATATATCCTACTCTGAACGTTATAGATCTTGCATTCCATCCCACATCATAGATATTTCTGTATTTGTGTGCAACAAAACCATTTATTTTGGTAGCTATTAATTCTAGCAAAAACACTTGTCTATATTTAGACATTACACTGAAATACTGTTTCCCCAAAGTTCTTGTACTTGAAATGTACATAAATAATCAACAGCTAGTAGCCAAAATAAATAGATCAATTACAATGAATACGCAAGTCATTTTTTTAATTATTCTTTTCAAGCTTTATGGTAAGTTTTCTAAATAGAGCAAGCTGAGCTGATAAGAATGGTAACTGCTGTGTTTATAGTCTGTGTTGAACATACTCCTTGAAGCTCACTCTGGAAGGTCAGGCTTCAATCACACCCTCCAGCTTGCATCTTTCCGGCAGCTCACACGGATTATTTTGCTGAAACCACCATGTCAAAGGGACCAGGCTTCCATCTGTACGTTCCCCTGATATACTCTGAATTCCTAAAAAAGCCCTGCTCTATTTTTCATTTACAGTTCTCCGGCTGTACTAAAGTTAGCCAGTGTGAGGACACACACGAGTAGCTGCACGACGATCCCCAGCTACAAAGCACAGAAAAGATCATTCAGGATCAGCCTCCTGGTGTCATGGCAGAGGAGGGAAACAAACCCCAGGGAGCCACCATCAGACCTGCAGGCTGTTCCAGGGGATGAGAACATTTACAAATCCCACGCTGAGCGCTCAGACCAATACCGATGTCTGTGGCCCTACACAGATCTGCAGGTGAAAATGGAGCGCATTTCCACAGGGGATTACGAAAGTCCAGCACACCTCACAGTTAGAGGGACATTTTTTATCAACCTGGGGTTTGATTCCTACGTTTCAACTGAAATAGAATGTACCTTTCTTGCTTCTCAGTGAGCACGCAGACCTCATTTTTCCTAACATAATTCATCACAAAAAAGGCTGCCAGCACTGCCATTTTGTGCTGCCTGCCACACAAGATTTTGCTGAGATAGCCATTAGTGTTAATGCTTATCTTGGCAATGGATCATGCTACTGAATAGATTTGCTTGCTGTAATTATTTGAATTACTTAAAATTAGCGAAGTGCCAATCATTTGTTCAGCAGGGAGGGGATGCATACATTTGCTAGCAAAAATCAACGCAAAGTTGTCATAGTCAACCAAAATGGATTCCTGTCCTTAAATTCTCCTTAGGGTTACAGAATGTTTTAAATTAAAAGCCACTTAGTTAACCAGTCATTTAGGGAAAGTTATGAAGAACTCCTGTGAGACAGAATGTATACACAGCAATTCTAAACACAGATGTGCAAGTACGTAACTCCCATAATTCCCCAAAACTACTGTCATTCACTTGGCACTGTTTAGGTATTCAACCAACCATCGAGATGCACTGAAAACATAACACCTGGGAAGAGCAACTCAGTTGTGCCCTCTGGTTACCCCTCCTGACTGCAGCCTGCACTGCCTGGGATGCACAGCCCCGTCCCCAGGAGGCAACGGAAGTGCTGGAGATCAGTCAAAAATGTAAATCCTCACCGGATGAGCTACCAGCTGAGTTTAAACTCACTCTTGTTATGCACCCTCATATCATGTTTAAAAGTCATAAGAGGTCCTGGCTGTAAGCAAGCTACTCTTTGCTGGGGGTTTACAGAACCAAAAAACTGCAAGGGAAACCCCACAGATTTCTCAGCATACAGTGAGTGGCTGTTCTCTGTTCATTGCTGAATTCTCACTTTTAGCTTTGAAGGACCGTTCAGATCTGAAGGTACATAAATACTGCAGCAAAATAGTTGTAAAGGGTTTTACTGCCCCTGTTGATTTCCAATGACCACAACTATAAAAAGGAAACGAAAGTATAATTACAGTGATTGTTGAAGAATCCCCCCCACACACACATTTTCATTTCCAAGGTATTTTTACTTCACGAACAACTACAGCTTGCCTTGAAACGCTGCACCCTCTCAGGACCTTGCCTCTGCTTTTATGAGTACTTGTTTCCTGGTAGCCCCACCATGAGGGCAGCAAACAGCAGTCGTGAGGTGCCAGGCCTTGTGTGCCTTGTGGATTTGGTAACTGTTTATACCCGTTCAGAACAAGTACAAAGGAAATGAATGGCAAATTTGGGTTTGGAAGCAGCATGCATCCACTTTTCACTGCAATAAATATAGATGACAGAGAGACAATGACGTGTCAGGTATAGATGATAACCCACTTTCAAGGCACATGCCCCAAAACTCCTCTTTTCCCTTTCCCTTCTACTCCCTCCCCAAATCACTGACAACATTTCTTCTCAACTCTGATTTGCTGCAAGGACAGACTTGTAACAGCTTCTGTTCAGTTCAGGTGAAGTGGGAAGGTCCCGCAAAACCTCAAACCCCCAAAACCGCAAAAGCCTCAAATGCTAACATGGAAGATGGAAGAGAAAACACAAAATACTGCACCTTAGGTTATGGATCATACATATTACCCAAAGCTTATCTTTTTGGCCTTAGTGGCACAAATATAAAGCTATTAGAGACAATACTAATTTATGGTCATTCTGTGGACGTTACACTCATTTTCCTGGTGTAATGGCAGCCACATTTCTGCAACGGACTCGAGGTTTGGATTTGGTAATGCCTTCGTAAAGGAAACAATGCAATCAGATGCAGATAAGGACTCAGTTCTTCCATACTTCCCTCACAATCCACTGATTTCCATTAATAATGCTCTTCTGAGCAAAGACTGAAGCAATGTTTGAAACCCAGGTGTCTAATCCATCCAATCCTTGTTGTTTTGAGGGGGTTTTTTAGGGGGTCTTCTGTTCGGTTTAATTTTTTTTTTTCCAGGAAGAGAAACAAGGACAGATTGCCCATGCCTCCTGCTGAATCACGGAATAGCTCAGGATTTCTTTTATTCTTGATGGTGTAATATGCTAGACGTGTGTTCCTGGTTAGGGATAAAGACTCATTTTTCCTTTGAATTATTTGATAAAGGACTAAGAATGATGTGTTTATTTGCATCACACGATTATTATATGGAAACCTGACCTTAGAAGAAATGTATAACAATATTGAGTGAATAAGATGACATTTCTTTTTTGGACCACTTCAATTTCTGCATTAGTGACTAAATCCAAGCAGTGTACAATGTGAATCAAGATATGATTAATTCTGCCATGAATTAATATGCATTAACTTAATGAAAAAATCTAAAGGTTATTTAAAAATCCCACTAGGGTGTTCATGTTCCAAGGATAAAATTAATCAGACTACATAAAATTTCAAGACAGTCTCAATCCTATAACACAATTGTTTTCATCTCTTCATGGCTTTAGACATGAGGCTTGAGGGCCTGGTAGCACTTCAAATGGCTATTCTGTACAGTGGCTGTAAGGAAACAGGAATCCTGAGCAGGAAGAAATCAGGACTTCTGTCGGATCCCCTCGAGGTCCAAGCTGCCCTGCAGAGTCCAACCTGCCCCACTATCAGCACCTCACCACTACCTCAGCCTCATAGGCAATGGAAAACTCCCCAAACATTCTGATCCAGCATCACTTTTAAACTTTGGCAGGCGGAACTGACTCAGCCCAAGGTGGCATCACTTCAAAAATTGGGGTAAAGACCACAGAGCAATAAAAGGTTCAACTTGCACTCTGCTGGACACCAACAGCCCTCATCAGCCCCAGCATAAACCACACACTCATTTGCAATTGTCATTAATGCAACATCAGGAAGTTATTTACTTAGGAAATACGCAACAATAATACAAAAAGCCTCTCATTTGTGTACAGTCCTAGATGAAATTAAATTCTTGGCCCCTCATTAACCGACAGAACCAGCTGGGTTTTCTTTCTTTGCAGTTTCATTTTATTATACATAATAAATATGCACCATGAATATAAAGAGGGAAGAGTTCAGACATGCAATACTTGGGGTAGATTTTTTAAAATACATTTTGTATGCTGAGTATCCAGGCCCCTAAGACACTATTCCTTTCTGCTGGAATGCACACTCCAAAGATGAGATGAACAGTCAAACACTTACAAAACCACATGGAATAGTGGGGGAATACTTTAAAAAAAAGAAAACTGTTAAAATTTCTGAAGAGAAGAATGAAGCCAACACGATGACTGATTATTTCAGCCTCTGTCCCGTGCATGAGCAGCTCTTAACTGCAACAGAGACCTAATTCAGTTCATGAGATGATGACTGCTACAACCAAGCAAGGGAAGAGCTACTCCAGGGATGGAAGCTGCTGTAAGAGGATTTGTCAGAACATTCCATCATTCTCCTCTCAACCAACTGAGTACAGATATTGCTTGGCTCCAGATGGACATATCACACATTTTCAGAAATAAAGACATAAAGTGAAAATATGTTTCAAATAACAACTTTCTCTCCCCTTCCCCCCTGCTCTAATTATAGACATGTTCCCAGTTTTGTGGGATTTATCTCAGCACTCTGCAGTATGCCTATCATTGTGAATGGCAAAGAATTGCATAATGGCATTGTTAATAGTCATTCACAGAAGTGTGCTGTAATGCATTTAAAAAAACCTCACAGGCTAAGTCGGGCTAAACAAGTAGCCTGATTTTAAAACTGCTGAACAGACAAGCAACTCCCACTCTTCAGCGAAGCTGCTGAATGCTCAGCACTTGAGAACCAGAGTGCTCTGTAATCTCTGCTCCTGGTTTGCCTTCTGAAAATTTTGGCTTTAGACAAAAATCTAGTCAACATTAATCCCTGCCACAAAAGCAAAATAAAGGGAGTCAGGACTACTCTAGTTTTGTGCTAATTCTGGAGCCTTGATGGGAAATGTGCTGGCAGGTGTAAGGGGCAAAGATTTGGGTGCTCACTTTCAACAACCTGTATTGTAGACCTGGATTTTGCTTTCTTACATTGCATTAAGGTAACCTTCAGAAAAATTCTCGTACACTCTTGTTTCTTCAGACTTCTCAACTGTCATCCCTTTAGAGTTCCAAATCTTAAACAGTAGTTAATAGCCTTTTTTGACATTTTGCACTACAATCCAGCCCTGCACAGATTACCATTTTGTTTCCTATTTTAGAACAAGTCCCGTCCCTCACAGCTGTGGAATAGCTCCAAGCACAAGTAACAAACATCAGAAGACAAAACAGTAACTGCATTTGACAAAGCCCTCGAACTGTATTTTACAATCTCACAGGCAAAGTGCTATTGTGTATTCATTGTGGGGATTTGCAATTAAAGAGATGATATTGTGGATAACGGGAAAATGCATCAGTTCCAAGTACTCAGTGGGTTTCCCCTCATATTTCCAGCACTCATTAGACTGACTGTACAAACACCCCAAAATATTCTTGTGCCTACATAAATCTCTCTTATTTCCAAACTTACAAGGACTTCTGAAAAATGAACAAACAGAAAAGATGATGTGCACTTGCTTGGTTCTTATTTCAGAAGGGAGCATAAACTCCTGTTTTTGTAAACTTTGCTCAATAAAAAACAGTACTCAAGAAAAACAACCAAAAAAAGCATACCAATCCTAAATAAAGCTCAAATGAGTACAGAAGTGATGCTGCCATTAGCAACTCAACATACTCATGCTGTTCACTGAAATGTGCTGTCCTTTCAGGGTGCCCTGCAGAGACCTGAGCAAGATGAGAAAAGGACAATATTTCAGGACCGCTAAGACTGGGATCAGTGGTAACCTTGTCATTTTGATTTCTCAGTGTGCTCACAGTACATTTAAAAGGTGAGAAAAAGACCTAGGATGCAATACATACATTTCTTCCTAAATGTACTCTAAGCAATCTTACTGTTACTATGAATATTTTTTATATATACTTTAAACCTCTAGCAAACTGATCTAGCAGTATCTGAAATCTGTTGGTGTCTCAGATATGACTGAGGGAAAAAATATCTGTAAGAGATATGCTGACCATTCTTTATCCACACCCTTTGCAAGCAGATTCCCCCTTCTATTTTGGAGCACACTACAAAACAAATAATAGAACTTCATGTGCGAGACCCAAAAGAAGAGAAAGCAATAACAAAAGCAGTGAGGTGAGCACTACAAGAACAGATGGCTCTTGTCCATCTGCCCCACCCCACCACCAAACTGTTCCTGGTAATTCTAGTAAATGAAGACCTCAAAAGACCCAAGGACTGGGGTAGCTGGCTAGTGCCTGTTCCTCCTTTTCCACAGTGCCCTCAAGAGCAGCTGGAGTCCCAGCCAGCAGCTTCACAGGTCAGGAAAGCACCACTCCCCCTGCACTGCATGACCTGCCAAAACAGAGAGCAGCAGATCTCTTTTTAAAGGCAGCCAGCTTGCCTGCCTCATACCCAAACTTTTCTAGATTGCTAACCTCCTTTTCCTCACTGCTCCTGACATTTGCTGGAATGCGCTGGAAGCAATCTACCAGGATCAAGTAGATGCATCCCTTCCATTAAACGTAATTTCCAGAAAATGAGCCATGCTTAGTCCTGCTTTACAATCAGGTGTAAACAGCAGGCTTTGCAACCTGACGATAAAGTCACCCACTCCAGGAATGAGGCAGAATCTGCGCCGCCTTCTTCTCACTGCGAGTTTCCAGTCCAGGGAACAGTTGGATGCAGCAGCCCACGGGAGCTCTCTTCCTGTCAAGGTCATCGCAAAGGGCTGTGAGTGCCCCTCCGCACTGGCCCTGCCTGCCTTGCATTTAATTTGACATTAGGGGCAGTTCTGCCACAGTGGAGCTTCCTTACAAATACATATGTATGTGTGGAGAAGTGAAAAACAAAGTGATGGGGCACATCTTCAATTTTGTTGTTAAGATCTGATTGCTGCCAATACCTAAAAGCAGAATTTTGAGTGAATATAGAAGTCAAAGTATGGCTTTACAGCTCAGAGTGAAATATTTCATTGTAAAGGCATCTTTTCATTTCACCCAGCTATAGATTTTCACAACTGAGAAGCCTGAGACATGACAAGGAGTAGGAAGGACACTATTCTCTGCTAAATACACGCCTGCGTGTGTAACACAAAGGAAAAGAGAAAGCATGGAGAGAGACAGGAAATCCCTGCATTAGGAAGTCAAGCCACGGCTATAACAAAGATGCCACAATTTGCAGTTGTGGGCACCTACTTTATATCCAAGTAAACAGGGAAAACTGGGAACAGAAGAAACTGCATAAAGAATAAGTACAAAGGCTTGGTGCAGTGAGAGAAAAAATTAAGGTGGAAGCGAATTACTTTTGAGTTTCGTTGCATTTGGGCTTGTTTGGGTTCTTTTTGTTTCTGTTTTAAAGGCAACGCTAGGGGGCAATGCAGAAGGAACCTGCACCCTGCATAGCTGGGGCTGCTCCACCGGCTTCATGCAGCACCCGCGGGCTCCTGTTCCCAGGGCTCGGGAACTTTTTACAGAAAATTCCAAATCTCTCTCCTGAAAGATAATTTTTAATGTTTCCAGATAGTTCCCTTGATTTTAATTTTTTGCAATGATAAGTTGCCAAGTAATGTGGTAATGTTACCAGGCTCAGCACAAATCTAGCACTTAGGTGGCTGCTCAAATTGGAACATTTCAGAGCTAGATTAAAAAAAGGTTGCGGTTCTTGAGTTTAACTATTCTCCTAAATTCAATAAAAGAAATTATGCTCCTGTTTAAGAGTTGCTCTTTAGAGTCAGCCTTGGATTTTCTCTTCGATTTCTCTTTAATTGCATCATAAATTAGAATGTTTCAAGCCACTATTCCACTTTCAGAAGTTCAGCTTTCAGACAAATCACCTACCTCCCCTACTGCAAATACGATACTTCATTATTCCGTGCAGTTTCATCAATACCTGTGGATGAACAGACATCCTCTTTGGTTTTACTCTAATTGCCAGCAGTTGCTCTTCAAATACATTCATTTATTGAGTTACTTAGCTGCTAATTGTAGTACATTAGTCAGTATGAGGCTCCATAACAAAATTTTTACATCTTTTTAAAACTCCTCATAATTTTCACATTTTTAGAATATTTGTCTCATGGTGTATATTAAAAAAATAAAAAAAGGTGGCTGCTGCAATCTGCTTTAAGAGCAAAACTGAAGACCCTATAAACCACACAAGTTTTCTACAGCCAGTTAGGCACCTTTTGTCTCAGATAGTTTGCTATAACAATATTGAGCACCACAGTGAGCACCATCCTTGAACTACCTTTTATTTTCATGTTAAAATATCAGTAAAACAAGCAGGCTGGTATCACCTAACTCAAGCTGTATTTTGATTAAGATCCCTATCTTGTCATACACATACCTGCCTGGCTTTTGTTACTTAAAACTATCATTACACTGAAGCACCAATACTTCAGTCTTTAAAAAAAGGTCAGTAATATCCTTCTCTGCTCCATGGTTGCATTCTAAAATAATATACAGCTTCATTTTCAGCTGAGACTGAATGATGAATGATAGAGTGACTCCTCTGGCTACAAAAGCAGAGCTACTTACTCATTTCACCTGCCTATGAAATACTCTTTCCTATTTTTACCTTCCAAAACTATTTCAGCTGCTGTTCCTAATGACAGAAGATTGTTTCTTACCGAGTGGCCAGGAATGCCAGGACGTTGTATGTAACTGGTGTGGAAGGGGCTCTAACAAGAGACACAGTTCAGGATAGGTAGTAATGAAACAGGAAGTTAATTGCTGCCATTGCCACTCGTACTCATCACTTCATTTATTCTTTCGAAGGAGCTGTACAAGATTTATGCAGTGAACACATATGAAGAGCAAGAAATAAATGAAACTTGCTCTAAACCGGATTCAGACAAGCAAAATGATGTGAGAAACCACTCTGTGCCACACAGGCTTCAATTTGTGGTGCCTGGATGACTGAAATAGCTAATTCTCACCATGGTTTAGGGTGGACTGACATGCCCATATTTAGGTTTTTCTATAATAAAAGGACATTTATTAAATAAAACCCCTCTCTGGGATGAGTCCTTCAGAGTCAATAGAATGTGAGGGGAATCAGCTGCCAGAATGACACAGACCATCTTTGATCATAAATTTTCAGCTGGAAAACCATTCCAAGTGACACCACTCCATTTGCAAAGGCCTTCCCCTGTGATAACGCCACGCTGGCATTCTACTGCAAATATTAATTACTAATTAGTAGTGATACTGCCTCCCAAGCAAGCACACACAACAGTAATTAAGTCAATGAAATTACAGGTCTGTTTAGGAGAGCAGGGAAAAGGGGAAGAGGCCTCTGCTTCATTCACACAGCACCAGCCCCATGTGAGGAGAGTACCTGTGCATCCCACAGCACCCTGCCTGAGGCCTCTGCATCCTGCGTTTGCACCCCTCACACCCGCCTGAGATTCTGTCTCCTCCACCTCCATCAGGATGGATTCCATCCTCTCCACGTACAGCAGCTCCTGTTTTGGAGTGCTTTAGCAAACATCATTTATTCTCACAGGCTGCAGGACCAGTATATCCATATCCCTCAGGAGGCAAACAAGCCCAGGCACCGCCCCAGCCAAAGGAGAACGCTGGAAATGAGCAGGAGAGGGTGAGTGTCCTCTCCCTGTTGCTGCCTGAGGAAATGCCACCATGGATTCCACCAAGCCACCTTCTGCTTCCACTTCCTCCACCACCTCCCTCATTTCCCAGATTCTCCCATTCACCCCTTTGATAGAAATTCCCAGGTAATCAAAAACTCCCAGCACCTTAGAATCACTCAGATCAAAAGGGTCTTATCAACACTGTGAACACCATACACGTCCAAGAGCTTTTCAGAAAGATTTTTACTTTCCTGTTTAGAAATCAACTGATAGAAATTAGCGATGCGACCTTGTTTAAAAGCAGCAACCACTCCTTGACTAAGAGGATCTCCTTAAAAACACCATTAGGGGACATCACACAAGTACCAGGTAGTACAGCCACACTGTACTACCGGTGTTCTTTTTAACTTTTGGGTTTTGTATTATTTCATTAAGTAAAAAACCCCAAATTGATAAAATTGCTCACCACAGATTATTCCACGAATGGCACATCCAAAACCAGATGAAGAACACAACTTGCAGTGATCAGTTTGACACCAATATAAGCTTACCCCAGAAATACATAATGGTTATAAAGCCATTATTACCCCAAAAAGTACATTATTCCCATTAAACAGCAGTCTTAAACAAAATCATGAAATAGACTTACTGGTGAATATGAAGCACCACATTTCTTTAAATGATTCCCTTTCTCAACGCAACGATGCTTTAAAAAAAATTATTCATACAAATCAATCCTTGTTTACATTCACAAATTGCTAATGCGCCATGGAGAATTCTTAGCATACACAATCTCTTGTGAGCACAAACCTGAAATAAGTCTCTGATGGTAACACTTTAAGTGCCTTAAATATACTTAGCTATGCATTTAATTCAGGCATAGGAAGAACATGGGGTGTATAACATAACAAAGAAATGCTAAAGAAAATATCCATATGTAGTTTTTCCCCACCTAGACAGTTAATTCCTCTTCTTCCATGCTAAGGGAAAAATGCCAAGTTTGCCCCGTGTAGTTCTGGGAATGAAAGCATAGGAAAGTTCATGCTTGTTGCCATTTATCCAGCAAACACTTTCAACTGACCGACCCAGCACCTGGCAGCCAATGGAATGCAACAACCTGCACCCCCACCAGCCAGTTAGAAAATAACTGGGAGACAATGTGGCAATTCCTATCGATTCTGTAAAAATGTGTTACTGTTACTCCAGACTTCAAGCCTGAGGACTTTATGAATGATCAATGAGAATTCATTACATTATTGGCTGGATCAGACACCAAAAAGCTTCATCACTTGAAATAAGGACCCAACACCAATTTAATAAAATGTTTTTATATAGGATTAAGATTTAAATCCTGAAGGTGAACCTTTCTGAAAAGGGAAAGATCCAACTGCCAGGCACGGTGTCCTGGTTTCAGCACTTGAAGCTTATAGGGAGCTTCAGAAACATCTCCTTTTTCCGCTTAAACCCCTTTATCGCCTACTTCTGTAATTACCTCTCCCCTGCTACGATAGCTTGGGATTTCCAACAGAAAGAGGGGATGGAAGTAGTTCCCTCCTAGCAGGGTGCTGGCTCTCTCTCCACCCTGGAACTCTGTACAGCACCATCCCCTACTGTACCTGGAGCCAGCCAGAGGTGGAGGAAAGCTGCAGGTTCCAGCACCACCTCCACAAGCTGGAGATGAGGTGAGGAGGCTGAGGAACAAGCCCGTGCTCAGGCAGGGTTATGCAGATACACAGGCTCTTGTTAGCAATTCAAAGGGGCATGCCCAGATGCTGTGACTTTTCTCAATCTGTGATTGATAGATCGATCAAGGTATTTTTAGCTCAAATGACAACCATTACATAACTGTGATAAGCACTTCAACACCTACCAGACCTACCTAGGCACTTCCACTAAGACCTGCTGAATTCTATGGCTGCATCACTCACAGGGTTGGAAACAGGAAATCCCAGAGACTAAACAGAGATCTTTCAGGTTCTAGGGAACCTGGAAAAGGCCTCCATATGATCCAAAATAATTTAAAGTTGGAGCAAGTTGACATTTACATAGTGGTTTAATAAAGACTTACAGAAAGTTTTATATTGGTCCCTGTCCCACTGATGACTGCAGAACTGCAGGATGAAACTGGAGCTGATCCACTGTGCCTCCTGCAGCTCAAACCCACTTTCTGTAATCAAATCTAATTGTAACCTAATTGTACTTAAAACAATTTACCGCAAAGGAGGAGACAACCTGGCCTGGACACTAAGTGCCCAGCTTGTGGAGCAGGAGACCCTGGAAGTCCTCCAGCTGAGGCGCCAGCAGCAACCCAAGTCATGCTGGAACTCTGCCCACTGCGCTCCTGCTCTGCCAGCCTGCGCCCTGCAAGGGCCACCAAGGAAAGGGACCCTCGAGAGGCCTCGGTCCTGTGGGTGACAGAAAGTGTGAAAACACACAAGCTCTGTTCTGCAGATGGCAACCCGCTATAAAGTGACCAGTGCAACACGAGGGAAGTGTTGGGAGAACGGAAGGGTCACCCTACAACTGGACTCAAGGCCATCAACCCCCTGCTGGAGCACGTGCAGTGACAGAGTCATTCAAGGGAAGGAACAGCTCAGAAACCCCGTGAGGAGATGCTGAAAGAGAACTGTTCTTTAAAAGATGAAGGTAGCACATGGAAATGACTGGTCCTATAGCAGCTGGAAATATGGCTCATGGAAGCAAGGGGGAGATTGCCACAAAAGCAGCAGAATTTTGTGGAGAAAAGAAAAAAAAAGAAATAAAAATCAACTGAAGCACTTTCCCACAGTTGTGCTTCAACTTCTTAGACCTATCCATGAGAAAGACAAGAACTATTCACACATGAATTTTCTGGAAAAAGCTCAAAACTGTAGGATGAACTTATGTCACAGGATCCAATATTCTCGCTCAGGTTTCATGTTCTCTCACAAACTGCAAGATTCCTCTGTTAAAAAAAAAGCATGTTAAAAAAAATAATTGTTTTTTCAGCAGGAGTGGTAATTGAGCAGCAAGATGGAAGGACTGTCAGTCAGGTTACAAGTTCTGTCACTTATCTAGAGTGAATGATGTTAAAAACATGAGTAACATAATATACTATGCTGCTTCACCTCATACAGACTACAACAATAACCTCGCCTTACAATTTCCAAACCATATATACCTAGGGGCTATGAGCTGCTGACTAATACTACCGAAGTTGGATAGTGCCAATTAGAGTATTTTCTCCAGGGAAAAAGGGCATTTGAAGTGGGTACTTTCAAAACATAAGATTTCAAACTTTCCATTACATAGGCTTTCTTTTTTTCCAGTATGATAAAAGAAAAACAAAAGTATTACCATGTACCAAAGTGATTCCAGTCAAGGTGACAGGAATCAATACATTTTAGTTTTTCTGTGTCAATTCAGAAAACTGAGATGGCAAGAAAATGTGAATGTGTTCGATTCCACAGAGAACTATTAAAGCCTAAAATTTTAGAAAACAATTAGGTTAAGAATAGTCATAATGATTGAAAACTACTCCAATTCCACTGTTCCTGGCCACTGACTGTTTGGACATGCAAATGTAGAGTATCTTCCAGAATTTCCAGGGGCTCTTTGTGCTTTGTTTTCTCTTTAATATATCTGCTGAAAATGTGAGGTTAAAAATCTATAAGATCAATAAAATGGATGCTAAAGCTGAACAAGTAGAAATTTGCAAGCAAGGCCAACCCAAATCTATTCATCATGCACCAAATTCAATTTTCAGCATAGGATGTATTGACAAACTGAGGATTAAGACTATCACCATATAATTAAATTTAAATTTATAAGAACCATTTCTCATCCATAGAAACTTGAAATTAACAACATAGCGTAAACCTTATTTACCAAGACATGAATAGATATGGTTTCCTTATAGAGTCTACTTGCATTTTATTTCACAAATCTAAGCAGATTTTCATTTCTCAGCTTGTCAGGAACAACCCAAATTTAGAAATCAATTTGCACTCCATGTAATAACTTAATTTTATGAATAAATTAAAAGCTACAAAACTATTTGGAATAGTCTACAATGAGCACTTGCTTTACCATTAGCAATGAGTACTTCTCCAGCGGGAGCAAACAGCAGTGAACACTCTCCCCCAACAACAATAACTGAAGCAGCCACGTTAGCAAATGGAGTAGCAAAGGAGAGCTTTGACAGAGGTGCAACACCAGCACCAATCTCAGAAACAGAACACAACTGCTCAGCTCAGCTCGCCATGACAAAAGCTGATGTCCACAGGTGCTGAATTCTGAGCGCCACAAGATTCACGGCCACCACACACACTGAGATGAATCATTTGACCACATAAAGACGAAATGCCAAGAGCTCAGGCCCCCTGATATTGGCTCCACTGAAATCAGTGACATTATTTCAGAAGAGACAGGCTTTGCTTATAAAGGACCTGATCCAGCTCTACCAGAGTCATGGACAGCTCTTCTCCCACTGCTGATATTGCAGTGGGGAATAGCTCATCACACCCAGGAGCCTCTGATGTCTCAGCACCTGCCCCCACACAAACTGGAATTTCACATCCAAACACACACACTGCTGACCAGATTTTCAGCAGCGTGCCACAACGGAAGAGTCCCCTCTGGAGACTGCCACTAATGCTGCTGAGTCAAACCTTGGAGTTACGACAGAGCAAATGTTCCTGGCAGAGACTGCAAAGTGTGTTCCCAGTGCAGTGGGCCCAGGGTATTGGCTCAAGAAAAGTGGATTGAGCTAAACTGCCTATTAGTCCAAAAAACAATGCTGGCTGCCCTGAGGAGCCTGACCCCAAATGCTGATTTTTCAACCTGCTGCATAAGCAGCTGGCTCCTCCTGCACAGCACATCCACTCTTGATAGAAAGCGATGGAACACAGTGCTGGAACCATGCTACAGTGATCAACTCAGGCAGACAGGTGAATTAATAAACAGAACAGAATGATCTAAGGAGTTCAGCACAAGCTCTCTCCTGTGTACTTTTAAGAAGAAACTCTTTTTACGCATTTCTCTTAGGAGCTTCCATTACTGATTTACACAATACATACACTAAGAGACATCAGCAACAGTAATTGTGAAGGTTTTCTAAAGATGTTGGAGGAGACAGGGGAAGAAGAGAACAAAAGATACCCTAAAACAAGAAAGCTTCTGGTACCAGAGTTTAATGTGAAATTTCTCACTACTCAGAAGTGACTGGTGCCCAGCAAATAACCATGAAATGAAGTGGACAAAAAATTTACTACTGAAGTCTTGAGCTGGTCTAATTTATTTTTTATTCCTGCACTTCTGATTATCTTTTAAAGCTTCAGAGGACCAAAGAATTTTCATGGCTAATTTCATTCTCACCGTTTGAAGGGGAAGAGGAAAGAATACTCTCTTGTTATAAAGCAAAACACATCTTACATCTCTAGTGACAGCTGAGTTCAGTGCTCTCCTATAACTGAGATTCCAAAATTCACTGGAAAGCGATGACACAAAAACACAGGATAAAGCCCCTCCATAACGCCCTGCGGTTCAACTTGACAGTTTCCAAACACTGACTCTGTAAAAGTGTGTCTGGAAATTGCAGGACAACTGAAGCTCAGGCACAAGAGGCACAGGCTGCTGGTAGGGAGGAGCCCTGAAGGATGGAGCAGAGAAACTAATTAGGCTTCCTATTCCATCAGAGCTAATCCTGTTCAGTGTAGCCTCAGCAATAAATATTGATGTGATACCTCCATCATCCTTTGAAAGCTGTATCCCCACTGAATACCACAGTGCTAAAACAAAGTATTGTTCTGCTTTCATCTAAATTGTCCATCCTTCAAAACAAATCTCAGTGACACCTCCTGGGTGGTTTCTTATCTTTATCCTCTCCACCAAGACTGATATTTTCAGCATGCTTGCTGAAAATCTATTCCTTTGGCCAATCCGTTCCACATGCACAGCTTTTGCATGTCTTTATGCTCAGAATTGAGACCCTGCTCACCAGGTTAAGGCGTGTTTTTGAGGTACATCCTAACCATACAACTCTGGAAAATGTGAACACACATTTCTGATTTTGGTTTCCCCATAGCAAATGGTGAGACTTTTTCCTTGCTGCCCCTCCTGCATATTTATTTCAGAAACTGTGTAAGAACAGGAAAACCCGAGAGTGGATGAAGAGGGAATGGGATATGAGCACCTCAGAAGTCTAAGAGCAGAAGGAAGACTTGCCACCACTCAACTCTAGACATAAAGGAGACAGAAGGCGAGGGAAAGGCTAAATGTGGAGAAAGCACAGCTGCCAAGAAAGGAAGTATCTAAAGAGAACAGGAAGGCAGGAAATACCCATTTCAGCAAACCTTCTTTTGGATGGACAAGTGGCACAGCTCACTGGAATCCCATCCCAGTTAAGTTTTCACCTGGCTCAGGAGTTTACAGCCAAACGCCATTTGTTAATCTAAATCCTCTTGGTTAACTCGGGAATGCCCTTCACGTACACCTTCACCGGCCATTCAGGGATTCATCTCCTGAGTTAAAACAATAGATTTAAAACCTTCCCCCAAACACACTGTAAAAAGAAGGGCAAACTTCTACTAAGACCAAAAAAAATGATTGCTGCCTGTTTAAAACAGAGTCGTTCCCTTCCCATCGGGCCATCCTGGGCCAAGCCCGTGTCTGACACTGACATGGAAACAGCCTTAATGTGCAGTAGCCACGAGGGACATGCTCCAGCCCGACACGGCACATCCCAGCCGCCTCCTGGATTCCAACAGCACAAAGGAAAAAAAAATCAAACAGAAGAGGGAAATGCCACTTCCTGCAGGTTTAAGAAGCCACAGCCACTCCACGTTGAAATGCAAAGGTTTGCAGTCACACCCTGGTGCTGCCTCCAGCTCGTGTGGCGAAGGCTGGAGGCACCAAGCGGAGGCTTTGCCATCACCTCACAAGACACGGAGCGCTGGGGCTGTGCCCTTGGCCTCCATGCTCACAGCAGGAGCTCACAAATGCAAACGTGTCAAATTGTTTCCTCCAGCCAGCCCCAGAGAGCAATGACAGCGCTCCAGCCAACAGAGGGGGGATTTGGGCAGGGCAGCTGTGCCCACAGAAACATCACCTTGTCTGGGCGGCAGTCCAAGCAGACTGGCCAGCCATTGCTGGAACAGCAGGTGAGACTCCAAAGTGTGCTTAATCCTAGATCACCTGCGCTGCTCTGTCTCCTTGGCTGTTGGCTTGGTCCTCTAGAATGCATGGATCTACATGAGCCTAAGCCATGGGAAGTGGTGTGTGCTATAGAACTATAGCTAGATTGCTGTACACCATAAAAACTATTTCCGCAACACGGTAAAAATATTAACAGTCAAAATCTAAAACCCATCCCAGAATTTAGTTGTAGATGTATCTCCTAGTCCTGAGGCAACCTGTCTTGCCTGACGGAAACATTTTGTATGTCAGGAAGGTATCCTAACTTACCATTAAAAGTGATTTCAATTATATTTTTCCATGCCTCCTTCCAAAGCTGCTCTTTGCAATTGTGGGAGAATAGAAGGGCCAATCTGGTTTAATTTGCTTTTTCAACAGTCTATACTGAATCTTTCACCAAGGAAATGGATTAACTATGAGGCTGTCATACACTGTCATATGGTAGGAAGGCAAACACAAGCTCAGAAAATAAAGGGTGGGAGTCTGAATATATTCTCTGCAACAATGATAAACCTTTCAGATGTCTTTTTCTACAGTAGTCAAGGGAATTCGCATTATAAATTAAGATACCAAGTTAATATTTAAAACAAGTTAGAAAAAGCTGAAGAAGTGTACTTCCTAGATTTAGCAATCTGGGTTTTTTGAGCATAAACACATGAAAATCATCCATTTCCAAGTAGGAGGTAGAAATTACATGGATATCAGGAAAGCAAAAAAACAGCAACATAGAAGGCAATAATCAAATTTGTCTTTTAAGCACAGTTTCAGGCAAAAGGCTTACGCCATAACATAATATAGTCCCACTGAAACTGGAATTTTATTCCAGAATTTAATGAACCACTATATCTTCAAGCCCCCAAAATATATAAAACTGATCCAAGTGACATATAGCAAACCCCATAGCTTTTACAGGATTAATGCTTATTGTAAACTTGCTTTCCTTAGCCATGTCCATAATATTCATTTACATGAGCACATGTTGATTACCAGTCTCTCTTTTAAAAAAGGCTTCATTCAGGTACCTGTTTATTTGTAATCCTGTGTTTGGAATACACTATAAAAACAATCATCACATGGAAATTCTGTAACTAACATACATTTAAAGGCAGGAATATTGAAATAATGCAAAACAACCGAGTTGCAATGGTAATACTGATTCCAGCAAAGAACACACCCATCAGCATCTAGCATAAACAGAACCATCCTGATTCTATCACCATCCTTATTCTAAACAAATTCTCAAACCAAAGCCACTCCACACCCAGAAGCAAACAGCTCGAACACGAAATGACTCAAAAACAGCATTACAGCAGACTGTCTGTACAGGGAGTTACCTTTTTGCCTTTCTTTTTCCTGTGAGCTGGTTTAGCATTTTTCTCCTTTGCTTCCTCACTCATTTTTCAGCAGGTGAATGTACAGGGGAAGGGGAATAAAAGAGATCACTGCTTGTATTCCAACATGCAAAGCCACTCAAGTATTCGCAGCACTGAAACCAAAGTCCATCTGCTGACGCTTCTCAGACAAGTAACAGAATAACCGCTTTTAAAGGCAGTCCCTGCTCCTCCTGCACAGCCTGGAATCGCTCATAGCCTTGCTCTGTTTTCCCCTGAGAGACACGGGCTGTTCTCACATCAGTCCGATCCCTCTAAAGAGAAGCAAAGGCGTTTTCCTCTCTCATTCTCAACCAGTCTTTACTCCCGAGATAAGATCTCGTCCACGTTTCCTCGCCTGGTCATCCACAGCGCTCGCAGTGTCTCCAGCGGAGTTGATGAGCCCCAGAGCAATTAGCTGCAGGCGCTGGCAGGGCTCAGGAGGGCTCAGCAGAGGATGATTTGCCGTTTCTTGCACACAGGGAAAGTGAGCCCGAATCGCTCGGATTGCCGGGCGCGTACAATACCGACATGTGTTGAATGCATCAGGGCATACCAGAAAAGGAAGCCTCCAAGAGTGATAAAAGATCAGGTTACTGGATCTTAAAGCCACTCCCAGGCAGATTCAAACAATAAAAGGCACAACACGCTGCTGAAGAAATTGCTAGATGAGATGTTTACGTTTCCAACAGCTCTGTATCTCGGTCCAAAGCTCCTGAAAATTGCCACTCTGAACAATAATCTTTGCAATATTAATTATTCATCTCATAAAAGCGGCAACAGCATTTCAGCAAAACACACATTTACAACTATTGCTGCCTGTGCGAGCTCGCTCCTCCCTTGTTCGCCTGTTCCTGTGACAGGATCTGCACGGTCCCTGCTAAAGCAGCTCTCGCACCAGTGTTACGTGCCTCATGTATGTGCACGACTGGCAAGTCACAGATCATGTTTCCACATGCTGCCACCTACTCCGCTGAATGCTTTGGCTACTTCCCTACACGTCTCATGGAAAAAAAAAATATCAGGCGGGGCCCAGAGACTTCAGAGCAATAATTCTCTCCCCTCTGTGCCCATTAAGACATCACACACAAGCCACACGTTACCACCAGCCATGACAGCGGGCATTCAAGACATGCCTGAATTACGTCATTACCACATTTCAGGCTGTGCATCTCTTCAGGCACATCCACAGATTCCTACATGGACATCGCCCCTTAGGATCCCCTTCAGGGCAGGGGAGAGGGTGGAACAGGTATCAGACATCCTGCAACAGCCCCATCCACTGTGCCCATACAGCAGACCTGAGTTAGCAAAACACCAATTTGCCCATTTCTGAGGGGAAATCAGTCACATGAGAGGTGGGAAATAACAATGAGAGGGTTTGTTGTGTTGTTTTGTTGGGGGGGTAGGGGGTGGGGGTGATATTTGGCTTTTTGTTTGTTTGCATGGTGAGGTTTTCCTGAAACAGGTAGCGACCAATTAATACATGCATTTTGGGGGTGGTTGAGGTTCATATCAGGATCCTCCTGCCTTGCCTTTTTTCAGCTCTTCTCGCCCTTCACCCTCCTTTCAGCAGCATTTCACTCACGACAAACAACATGCGTACCACAGCCTAAGAAAAGAAGAAGATGTAATGCACTGATTCATAATGCTATTTGCCTGAAAGCTTTCTCCTTGGATCCCTCTCTCCAAATGAATTTCAGTGAGCAACCACAACAGCACCATCAGATGGAAGCTGTGTTTCTGTGGGCTGGCAACAAGTCCTTGTGCTCGTCTCCATGGGCTGGAAACAAACTGGCATCACCTGACCCTGGGGCTCCGAAGCGGGGAGTTCATTCCCCACATCAGCCTGGCAAGCTTGGTGTTCCGAGGAACTGCACCTCATACAGGGCAGAGTTTAAATAAACACTATCAAAACACTGCCCATACAATTTAGCTTGAATCTTCACTGAAGTCACTGGCATACAATGAAATTCATGTTTACAGGCAATGTTTTGGTACGAAACACAAACACTTTGATAATCCACAAACACATGAATTTAATTTTCACAGGCAGTTTGTTTTTAATGGCCATCTTGGAGAATGAAAAAGCACCCCAGCCTTTCCCAATTTCATTTTTTCTAGATGTCATGTCACAAACTAAAGTGCTCTCTGCTGGTTAACAGTGGGTAAAACAATACTTAAACAATCAAAATAACACCCTATCCTTAATGCACATATGAAGCAAACCTCCTCTTTCCAAGACTAATTTTTAACGAGTACCCCCCTGGACAACACATTGTTTTCTGAATTAAGTCCAAATAGGTAGAGTTCAAGTACTATTAACTGTGTACTTCTAAAAATGAGTTCAGGCTTGGATCCATTACACTGGGTAGCTAAAAAAAAAAGCCTCTAATTTGTGGCATACTTAGCTAATTATATGCACAGGAAGCAATTTTGTATTACTTTTTAAATTAAAAGGTTATAAACAGTCATGTTTCTTCAGGAATAAAATAAGAAAAAAAGGCCTCTTCCCAGCGCAACTTGTTGGCTGTCAGATGCTGACACATTCAGACCATTCCCTGATCTCAGGCAGCCAATGGAGGAATATCACAGGCTCCCACTGAATTTTGGTTTTTCCACTGCGTACCTCCAAGTTCAGCCCATGAGTTGGAAACTGTGGTTTTTTTGGACACATCACATCCTGTCCATAACTCACAGGTAGCACTGAAGATATTAAACTATCAGTGCTCTACACTCCAGAACCCCTTTAATTTTTCATGTTTTCTCTCTCATTTTAACAAAAATGAGTAATCTCTCAAGCACTGGTATATTTAGAACGTGAAGGAAAAATCTAGATAAGCAATAGAAGAATTTTACAGTCACAAGATGCTCAGAGAGGTAGGAAAAGCTCTCACACTCCTCTCCTCCCATATTGCTCAACTAACCATAGCAACCCTGCTGAAAAGAAATGTAATGAATCTCTCCTCTACCACTTGAAATAATCATTCATCTGTCAACATTTAGACACTTTTATGAGGTCTTGTTTTTCATTTACTCCTTACCTCAAAAAATTTGTCAAGCTCTTATACTCCAGGTAAGGAGGCAGAAGAGGCAGCTGAGTACTACATGTAAGAGTATTTAATAGAAATACACAACAGATTTCTTAGGAAAAAGGCTTTTAGGAATAATAATTTAAAAAGAATAAATTATTTTTCCTTCTTCAAATCATGCCTTTCAACTTTATTCCTCTGCAGACCCACAAATTAACTTTGATAGTAAAACTATTATCAAGCGGCTGCTGACATCATTCCATCTCTAAAGTATACTATGGAAATTATTCAGATTAACCTTCTTCCATCCCCAGGCTTTGAGCATGCTCAGTGAAACTCTGTGCATTTGAATGCCTAAGGCAATTGAAGTGGAAGGAGAAATGCCAAACAAGACTGCCTGGAAAAATTAAGATTTTCAAATTCCCAAGAAAAGTCTCTTACGCACGTTAAAGTGTGTCACAAGCAAAAAACCTAAACTTAAAAAATGATATATTTTTAAGAAACAATAGAAAACAAGAGAAATCTAAAGTTTTAGAAATTAGCTCAAAGAAAAAAAACAAACAAAGCTAAGAGGAAATACCAGGGCAGAATTACCTTAAAATATGCTAAGGAGCATTGGCATTCACAAAGAACATATGCTTAAAGACACTGCGGCAATGCTACGATCAAAGCAGCAGTTCAATAAATTACAAATTACAGCCACTATCTACTGTCTAGGCAGCCCTAGCTCGCAGAAGTTCATCCTTCCAATATTCACAGTATTTACTTCTTTGTGGAGGTGCACGTATTTCGGTGTATTTCGTGTATGATTTGATACGCAAAGGAACAACCTGCAGAAATCTAACCCTACGCAACCGCACGGCTCCTTGGAAAAGTGAAATTAACGCTGCTGTGCTTTGAAATCTTTTGATTATTGATGAGAACACGCACACTGCTCCCTGTAACTTGCTGCTTAATCACAGAGCTGTCTAGAAGTGAACTTTCACAACCTCCTCGATACGTATCAGTTCTAGGACAGTTCTATTTTTAAATCAAAATAACTCGCATAAGAGGACAAGAGGATGGGCCAAGTTCTGTCTATCAGTACAGTTCTATTTATAAATTAGAGTGACTTGCATGCGAGAAGCGAGGGGGACACAACTCGTTACTGGTGGCCTGTTTTGTAACCGCATGCAATGGGTTTGAAAAAGAACGGCTGTGGCAGTTCCTTGCTTTACCAGAACAATCCAAATCCAAACAGCCAAGCCATTTCAAAGCCTGACTTCAGGTCTGAGAGCATGGAGAAAGCAGGCCAGCCAAAAAGCCAGTTTGCTCCCAATATGTGTAGAAACCCACAAGCTTAATTTAATAAACTTTTGGCATTCAGCGTTAACTGCGGGCTCACTTTGCAGATGCAGCACTCAGTACTTCCTCAAGAACTATCCTACACTGTAAGCAAACAAAACTCAAGGTTAAACCAAGTATTACCTAGACAGGAATGGAATTTGTGCTGAGAGCATGGAAGGCAAATTAACTCTACTCCTCTTTCTCTAACAAAATTAAAGTCAAAAGTCAATGTACAGTGTCTGTTTTCTTTTCTAATACGAATGGAAGTACTTTGTGAAAACATGAAAAGCTAAGAAAAAAGCTTTGAGCTCAGTCTCAATTCCTTTTCAAAATCCATAATTTGAGCAAAACGGCAGTTTAAGAAAACTACAGTTTAAATATTGGCATTACTGACTTCATGAACCTATACTGGACATCTAACTCAGCCTGTTGACCAATCTGCTCTTGTTTGCAAAGGTGCACACTTGAAGGAGTCCATTATCTCATGCCAATGTAAAAACAATCCAAACCCTACCTATCTTCAGGCTAAGGCTACGAGAATGGAATGGTGGTTACCATGTAGAAACCATGCCCAGTTGGTGGCACAGGCTGCTACAGACTCAGCTACCAACCTGAAGATTTTCTTGGCCTAAAATTCCATGTTGTAGGTTACAGCTGCCCCACTATCTCCTCCCTCCCTCTAAACAGAAGTCTTGGAACAATACTCCAGGATAGAAGCAGAAATCAGCTAGAGAGTTAAGAGCCTTCTAATCAAACTCTCAATGAAGAGAGCTCCACACTCTCCTGTGCTAGTGGGAAAGAAGTTACTACAACTTCTTCAGGAGGACAGATACCTATATTAGAGAAAAGATTTATCCTCACCTTGAAAAAGCTGAGAATTTAATACAAGCAATGGCAAAACAACTCGGGTTAACAAGTTCAAATCAACTTTTGTATTAAGTCCAGGGATGAACATGAGATGCTAACATGAATCAAAACCAAGCTGTCTTGCCTTCACCATTACTTTAACATATGTTAGCTAGCTGAAGCTTGGAGCCTGGAGGACAAACATCTCCCTTGAGGACAGAACTGAAGGGAGTCTGGGAGTGAAGCCCAGAGTGGCTGGGAAGTTACTCTCAGGGAGAAAGCAAGCTAAGAGATTAAATTCCTTCCCTCGCTCCCTTCAGGTGGTAAATTAGCTTGCCTTAAAACATCCTTCAGTAGCTGAAGTTTGCAAGAACTCCCATTCACTAACATGGGAATTCCAAACAAAAAATTAGGTAAGGAATAAAGACTGATACCACAATAATCCTACAAAATTTGTTAGCACAAAGTTAATTCTCTGCTGATTGTGTTCGAAAATAGCTACACAAAAGAATGTACTTTATATCCAACCTCTATAAATTCTTATTTACCAGCTGAGATACTTCATGAAAGATTCTGGTTTTAATTTCACTCCTGTTGTGCTTCACAAAAACTTTTTTTTTCCCCTCCCCTTGTTATTTTAGAAGTGTTCTTTTAAGTGTAAGCCAAGAAAAATAGACTATTTTGCTGAACTAAGATAGCAAGTTTTATACTAAGCACACATATTGCTGTCAGGAAAATCTTGCAGAGGAAGGATGGGAGTGAGAGCAGCCCATTTTGGGCAAACCTCCACAGGACCTGAGTGCAGGGCAGAGAAGCTCCACCCTACAAAGCAATATTCAGACAAGGAATTTCCATGTCCCTTTCCTTCAGCACCATGGCAGGATTTGGAAGTTTGCCTGCCAGCACAAGGTGCTCCCCAGCAGGCAAATGTGTTTACATTTAGGATGCAGGAGCCCTGCAAGCAGCCCGGGCTGGTTTTCACAGGCTGTGTGGCAGCTCCACGGCCAGGGGCAGGTGTGTGTCACCCTGCCATGGTGCCACCAGGCCGGCTGGCCTGGGCTCCTGTCATCACAGGATGTTTATCAGACAGCAGTGCCTCACAACAGCTCATCTGCGGCCAGAGCCTCTCAAACCCAGCCTAACAACAACCCCAGTAAGACGAGTATGTGGGGCAATGGATGGTGCACATGAACAGATCCACACACAGGTGGAGTGCAGCCTCTGCTCCCCAGGACACTGCTTATTGGTGACAGCGCAAAGGACAGGAGCTTCACGAGCCAGGGAAATGGTAGAAGCCTTCATGACAGATTATTCACAAATTCACTGAACTAGGAGGTGCTGAACAACCCAAATTTAGCTTTGATTCTAAGGCCCCAGGCTGCAAGATTTTTTTAAGGCAGACGTTCCACTGAATTTCACTGATGAAATCACAGCAGCAAGAAAAGCTGTTCTTTTAAACACGGGGAAAAAAAGTAATGTTGGAACAACTCTACTTTGGGAGCACATTTGGAGCATAACAACACAGTAAGGTATCTAACAGCTTTTTGCCTAATTAGAGAGAAAAATATGCCTTGTGACATTTTGGTTAGGTGACAATTTCTTCATTTCTTACCTTTTAATTTAAACCATAATATCACAAGTACCCGCTGTAAACACCAATTTAAAACTGCAAGAGAAGCACTAAGTCACAGCACTAACTGAAAAATGCTTAACATTAAATCCTGAAGTTTCCACTGAGGGATAAAACAAAAAATATTTCTGGTTTCATGACTATTATGGCCCAGCAGCTCCTTAAGTGTGTATAGAAGCTTTTTAACAGTCATCTGCCCAAGTGCCTTTTAAAGACAAAACCTCCAAATTTGATACCCCAGTCTACACTGTTAAGTTATTGTAATATCATCTATAAAAATCTGTTTACATTTTCACATGGACAGCTATACAACAATATAGTCCTCTGGTAAATAAGCTTATATAAGCTATCAAATTAGAATTTTTGCCCTCCAGAGATGAAATTTTTCTTACATGTTTCAGTTATTTTGCATTCTGACAAAAACATTACCAAGAAAAAAAATATTTGGGGGCAGGGGAGGAAAAGGAAGGGGGTGTTTCCACTCCTGTTTCTCATACAGTATCTTTCTGCTGCTCGGTGTTTTAGGAAAGAAAATGTGTCCAAAAATTAAGCTGTTTTCATGAAAAACAGATTACTGGTTTGGAGGTTTTGTTTGTTAATGGGGTTTTTTTAACATCTCCAACAACCAACGCAATAGTTTTTCAGCCCAGCTACAACACAGAAAAATAGGTGAAATGATGGCCATAATTATCTCACAGGGCACCAGAGGATGGGCCACATTCCATTTACATTCAAGGCTGTAGGCTGGCCGTGATTAGATTTCTCTCATTAGAAGATATGTGGATGAGAATAAATTCACAGATAATGGAGAGACAAGAGACACTGCACTGGAGAGAGCAGGGAAGAGGTCAAACAGCAAAATGCATTAAATCTGATCCCTCAGTAACATAAAGAGCGAGGCATTGTTATATTTACTTTCTTCCTCACCCTGTGCCCATAATTTGTGATGTCCCATAGACTTCCAACATCTCATAGCAACCAATATTTTTTCCTTTGAAGTGATTTTTTTTTTTTTTTCTTAAATCTCATGTAAGGAGTAAAAGTAGCTTGAAGTTTCACCTCTTCCCAACATGAAAATAAGTAAGATTTTTCTTTACAAAAAACAACAATCAATCCTTTCAGGCTGCTCTGGGTCAGTGCCTATTGATTAAACATATACACTTTTAATTGAAATTATGAAGTCAATTTACACACAGCTCGAAAGGAGCAACTTCCATCTATCAAGATCTGTCAAATATTTGCTTCAACAGACCTGAATCAAAATTAAGAGTTTCTTCCTACAATCTGTTGATCTTTAACACTGTTGTAATGTACAGCTTTGTGCCTAACCCTCATTATGAAGATTTAAAACAAACACCACCAGTAAATTCAATTTTTCTATGTCTATAGAACTTCCAAGAATCTTTTCAAACAACACAAAAGATTCTCTATTAAAATGCACAAATAAAAAACCCTAAACCATGAATGAGCACCACCTAAAACTACCTTTCCTTTAAGCTCAGACTAAGGAATAAAGCCCACCAAAAAAAAAAATCAGTGAAGCACATGGCGGGACAGGTGTACATGGCTCTATTCCTGTCTGGTTTCTGCAATAACTAATCAAATTGGTCATAAAGAATATAGATTTTCCATTTTAGCAAGAAAATAATCTTCCCCAACTCAGAAGTGTTTTTGCCCATGAGGGTAATGGGCAAGTGATGTCCCTGCCTTTACCTCCCATCCACAAACTTTTTCCTTAGTCTCTCCCCCGCTCCTATTGAAGAGGAGCAGGGAGAGAGGGGCTGGGCAGGCATCTGGAGAACACCAGCCGAGAACAATCACTGCTGCCTGGACCCCTGCACAGATACCTACACTGCAATATTATGCTCTGCAGAGGTAAGCATGAGGGAGGTTTGACGTTCTGAAATCTTCATCATGAGGATTAAACAGTTTTGTGAATCAGGAAATCCTAAGGAACCAAAACAATTTAAAATAAAAAAAACCCCAGAACAAGTGACCCTTTGTATTTGGATGGATACAAAAATTGAAAGGAAAAAAGGCAGCGAAAAATGGCTATAACCAACATGTTCTCTTTCTCCCCAGCATATTTTCCTATTCCCCTTATCAGCCGGAAGGTGAGTGGGAGAAGGAAGCCTCTGCTTGAATAGCTAAAATGTTAAGAGGCACTTTGTCATGATGGCATATCCATCTTACGCACACAAAAGCAATGCTCAGTGTGCACTTAAGGCCTAGAGTTTCACATTTGCAACTTCTACAGTGGCACTGCAGAAATGCTTAAGTGAACGTGAGCAGCAGGAAAGGAAAAGAGCTCTGTCTGTGTGAAAGCAGGGAAGATGCTGCACAGAACACAACAGGACTGCAGTGATTCACACTGGGCTCGTGGTACAGCTGGGACAGCAGCCACACAGCCTGGGAGGGACACTGAGTGTGGCTGTGTTGCCAGGCTGATGGAAAGAAGTTTGTGTCCTGCACTTGTGATGTCCAGCCTTGCCCTCTCACAGAACCGCTCACTTTCAGGCACTCCAGCAAGCTGCTGGATAAAGAGCTGAGAGCCATTCAAGAACAGAAATTGTGCAGCATGACATTGCAGAAGGTGGTCCCTGGGGGAAAGGGGCTCTCCTCTCACATTCTCCACACACAGCAAATAACCCCTGTTGCTGCTGAATAGCTCTTTGTAATAATTCAAGCTAATTTTCATTTCACATTAATGCATGCTGTAACAAACATGAAAAATATAGTAACTCTAATGTAGAGAAAGAACAACAACAAAAAAAAAAATCTGTAAATGAGCACCACAGGATTCAAAGAACCTTGTAAATGAGGGCAGAGAATTAAAATACAAATGAAAGCATGGTTCCCTGACTCCAAAAGTCCAGTAGTTGTAACTCAGATCTCTTCGAGACGCTGCGGTGAGGAGGATGAGGTTTATTTAAGAAGCACCCTTCATAATACTGTATTATTTAAGTGGCAGCAATCAAAACTCACAAGTAATATTGATACATTGCATCCAGAAACCTCAGTGCTGGGACTCCAGACTCTCTGCAGACTCTGAAAAGATTCCAACACTCCTTTTAGGAAATACCTGAAAGGATACGGTACCCTAGCCAAAATTTGAGATAGAACGATCATCATACCAGACTTTCCAATCCTACTGCCAACTTACTGTCCTATTAATGGAAAATAACCTCCAGTTTCAACAGGTTTTCAGGGTTAAAGAAAACATGGCTATTTCTGCTACCATCTTATTCAACCCAATAATCTTTCTCCTTAGAGCTCTAAACTGTATTTTACTTTGCTGTACAAAACATTTACTCAAATGCTCTTCAGTGTTGCCCAATTATCTAAAGGACATGGTTTTATTTACGATATGATTGTGTGATTGCATGGGGCAAGACAAACCAGATCTAACTAAAACTTGAAAGAACAGCCTGTCTTGCTGAGAACCATTAATGTGATTTATGTACTTATGAAAATGTTCTAAAAGGAATAGTGTACAATAGGTTCCCAGCTAAAGCAATATTCAACTGTCAAACAGCTGTGCTAGCTCACTGGTATATACTCGAGAATATTGAAAAAAATACCTTCCTTTCCCCTCTGTGGTTGGGAGTTTTCACATTTACACAGCAGACAAAACTTAAATTGGAACTCACAATTATGATAATGCTTTTTAAACACAGTTGTGGAACATTTCCCTGCTTTACCACCGAGCAAATTGCATCTAACTACTCCACCTGTCCCAATCCTCACACATGATTTACATACAATTTTGTGAATTTTTTAAGTAAGTTGTCCTTTTTACATCAAGTGAGGCTTAGATATTTAAAACTAAGTCCTTAACATTGCCTCTACTAACTACCAATCAGCACATCTTTGTCCTCAGATTGCAGTGCTCAGAGGAGAACTTTGCAATTTATAAAACAAACGTTTATTTTTCAACTGAAAATCTTGGTTGTAGCTTTTAAGTATAGGAACATGCAAATACCCTCTGTGTTAATAACAGCATCCTCTGGGACTTCTAATAAGCATAAGCACAAAAAAGGCAAAACTCATTCATTTGCTATGCAGTTACATTATACTTTTTATCTTCATAAAGGGGTTCAGAAGACCTCTGATGCACATCAAAGCTAAGTATGAGCACAGCTAAAGGGCAACAAAAAGTGCGCACTGCTAGAAGCAGTTTTACTGTCAGCTGGAGAACCAAAGCTGGCACTGGTTAACAATAAAACGTAATTAATTTTGGAGGAGGATCTATCTATTTCCCAGGCACAGATCCTAGCTATGAAACACAATATGGGAAAAGTGCAAAAGACAAATACTGTATTTTCAAAGTCAGTCAATATTTTCCTGAAAATTCTTTTGGTGGGGGGTTTTTCTGCCACAAATTCCTGCACAGAAACTCCAACAGGATCCTCAGTTATTCTTGCATCAACTGCTAGGTGCAAGGTTAGAAAAAAAACCAAAAACAACAGAAACCACAAACCGTTGCACTTCCCAAATTCCAGGATCTGGCAGCGCATATCCCTGGATCAGCAAACACCATCTAAAGGGTAGCAGTGCTCAATCATTGCACAGGGTTTCTGCAAGGCCCGTTTACCCTCACACCACGCTGCGCACCACTACCCAAGTGTCACCTCGTGCCACTCTCTTCCAACTCTCAGCCTCACAGTTTGGGTTGGTTTTTTCCATTTTTCTCCCCTTACTTCTGGCTGTTTCTATTAACTCAATTTAGCTTTAAACAAAGAGGCCTACAGATGCCAACTCTAATTTCCAAACCTTTATATCACAGTCTTGACCAGACAAATAACTGGCACAAAACACTGAAGTGGTGAACTAGATTTCTAAAATGCTGCCATCTGAGCCTCATCCCACACAAATATGTAATTTAAGTAATGAAAAAAAAGCATTCGTCTCAAACATCAGCTTGTTCAAAGCTCTTGAAATAAGTAAAATGCTGGAATTTGCATTGAGTCATGACAAGTTAGAGCTGTAACAGTAAGAAATAACCTTCTGAACAACAATAAAAAGAACATCCTTAATGTCAGGCAAAGAGAAAGCAATTACGTTTTCAAAGACTGTCAGTTTAAAAATATAGAATGTAAAGAACTAAAATGGCTTTAGTTCTTTTCACAATTTTGTAAATTCTTCATATATTTTTAAGCTTCACCTTATTTATAAGATGTTTTATATTCCATCTTACTTTCACCAGAAGAAAACTGAAATTAATTTGTTAACGTAAACTTCTATCACTGAGATTTAAAGGAAAATGTATTTCCTCCAGCTATTAAGCTGTACAGTAAATCTCATACTGGTGTAATTTCTGCTCTAAGCCTTCAAGGGAACAAGAATAGGAACTGAATATTACAGCAGAACTCGGGACAAACACAGGCCTCATGCATGGTAACAGTGTGGGCACGAGACCTGGGAACAAAAATGACCATCACTGGTCAGGCTTAACTTGGAGATTCCCTCCATGAGCAGTCATCAGTCAGTTGTCCCCACTGGGCAGCGCTACAAGGGGATGAGCAGAAAGCAAAAGAAGATAAATGACTGCTAGGCAGGAATATTTCTGGCTGTTGGCTGGAAAAATCCCACTCTTCCTTACTTTCCCCCCTCAGTACAGGCAATGCAAGGCTCAGCTTCAGGTTGGGTGTGAGCACAGCACAACACAGAAGCAGCAGCACAACTTCACAGCCCTGCAGCAGGTGCAAGGCCAACAGCCAGATTCAGTTTATTGAAATTAAAAACTTAATGAATTAGAAGAGGCTCCAAAATAGTGAAGACAAAAGTGTAAGACTGTAAAGACATTCTCTACAAGTACTCAGAAAGACCACACAGCCCCAACAATTTTGCCATGTAGCCTTCTCTGTGTTTCCCAGTGCTAAGCTCAGCATTATAGCAGTACATTGAGGATAAAACCAAAACAAACACTGTTTGTTTAAAAATTTAAACCCAAGGAAAGAACAAAAATGGGATTTTTAAGGTTTACCTTTCTAAGGTTTCCTGGAGGGTAGAATTCATGGTATACCTAAAAATAAAGAAATTAGATTGAAGAGAGTTAAAACTGGTAGAAGAATCCCCACAGTGTACAAAACCACAATGCTTAACTGCAAAAATAACATGAGTAGGGCCTGCTGTGGAGCAATCCAAAGGCCATGAGCACTCTGCAGCAAAGATGCCAGGAATACACACATCACACCCTACAGAAAATACACTGGGGAACATCAGCACTTGAAGCATGCAGGCACAAATACACTGTACAGCTGACTAATGGCACAAAAAGCGTTTCACATTCCACTGAATGATGATGCCTCATTATGTCATAGGGATATTGCATAAACCAGGGTCCTGCATAAAAAACTAAAAAAAACTGTGTGTCCTGTAAATCTGTTTGTGCAGTTTTTCTGAAGAGATCCGTGCATTGTCATGGGGCAAAAGATTAAGTCTGCCAAAAAGAAAAAAATAAAGGTAGAGGGTGTGAAATACTGAGATGCTAGACAGAAGGAAATGGCAAACTGAAACCCTCACAGCACCAAAGAGAGCATGACATCCCTGCAGCTCTGCCAAAACCTACAGAGAGGCTAAGAAACAAGATGAAGTCTATAGGAGAAAAGAAAAAGAAAAAAACCCTCACAACTGTATGAGACAGATCCATGGTCTTCAACACACTCTCCTTTTAAGCATCTCTGTGCTTTGCATTTGAGGTGCCACCCACAGGGCTTGACCAAATGCTTTTCACAAGGAGAGAAGTCAGGGATATGACTGCATAAACAATTTCTTGGCAGGGGTTGGGAAAGAGGCCAAGCAGATTTCATGGAGTTATGACACAAGGCCCCAGAATCGTTCTTGGATCTCTGCAGAGTTAGGACTATCCAACTGTTCCCTTCTTCAGGTGAAAAAGCAGGAAGCTGAACTTGCCAATCTAATGAAGCACTGGCTTTTTCTGGGAGTCCATCTGTTCCAACTCTCCGGCTCAAAATATAAGGAAATGTAAGAATCAAAAAAGAATGGCAACACGATTCCAGTAAAAAACATTATTCTACTTGCTCTCCTAAATTTATTTGAAATACACAGAGATTATTTGATCAGCCCAGCTGTTAACGTGAAAAGCAAAGGGCTTTCTTTAATTTTAGAAGTTGTCTGGAGTTTGTGGTTGGGTTTTTGGTTTTGTTGGGTTTTTTAAAATAGCATTTATGTATTCCCACAGTATAGCTGCTCATTTTGAGGTGTTTAAATTCCATATCCACTACAAACCATTTAGCCAAGCTTTAAACTGCAGACACATCTCTGCTTTCATTGTGAGTAAAGCGTGCAATGTGGCAAAATCTAGTTGGAATAAGTATGTGCTTTGCTGTCACTGATTGGCCAGACTGAACACCAACTGAGCAAAAATACCACCTTTGTTATAGAAACAGTCCCACTGAGAGAACACTGCCTAGAACTGCTCATTTTTTCTACTCTTCTACAAGTTACTTAAAACTCCTTTAAGAAACGAAGCTCAACACTTGCTTTAGTTTCTGTCACAACAGGAATGTTGCAATTATTTTGAAATGGTGGGAATTCAGAATTTACTATTAGCACTATCTATCTAAAGATCAGCTAAGTCTCTGTAGTCATGAAAATACAAGTAGCTCAGGGTATTCTCTTTCCCAAATAAATGTTTTCTGTACAATTACCCCAGTAATGAAGAACAAAATATTTTCACATCATGTCTTGAGTTCTTATGCCAAGATTTAATTTGAATACAAAACATTTTACTAACAACCAGAAAAAAAATAGAAGTCAAATAGCATTGTTGAACAACTCATTAAAATTTTCTTACTATGAAGACAAACCATAAACGCTTTCCGCAATTATTTGGCTATAATTCTAAACAAACAATACGTTCTGCCTCTTTAAACACTGTTCCGGTGCTAATTTATAAGTTATGCAAAATATGACACAGATCACTTAACAATCCATCCTTAATGCACCTGAAGAGGACTTTACAAACCCTAGTGAATAATTCATGTTTCCATTTTGCCATTCTCCTTCAGCATAAAAGAAGCAGCTTTAATTCAGCTCTAACTTTGAGATGTGACCACCACCAAAGAACAGTCAAAAAGCTTAAGGAGAAATCGCTTTACAACTCCAATCTATTTCCCAAATGGAAGAACTAAATAGTCCTAAACATCTCTGAAATAAACCAGCATCTGAAGAGACTGGCCATATGCTAAACTGTCACTCTCCCATCGTGAGTGATGAATTAAGCTGGTTGTGGAGCTGGCTGCTTACTACAATACTGTTCATGTCACTCACATATGCTGCTTTGGCAGTTAGCACAGTTCTGTGTAAAGCAAGCGGCACGTTAGATTTGAGAACAAATTACAGACCAGCTCAAAGCACTGAAGTCTTCACTGACTTCCAAAGAGCTGCAAGGAACACTACCAAAGACTGGAAAGGTATAAAGAGAAACTGCAGTACCTTTGCAACCTGCATGACAAAAAGTGTGAGAAAAATCCAGCCAGTTAGACATGAGTCCAGTTCTGAGTGTTTGATGGGATCTGTGCAATCTGTGCAGCTTTCTGTAGTCTGGGATGCTGCAAAGCCTATGGTATTGTAAAGAAAATGCACACAAGGAGCAGAACACTCATCCACAGCACCAGGGGAATGTAAACCCTGAATTGAACTCACTGGTTAGTACAAGCTGCTCACTGATGGGAGCACTTGAAGCTTTTCTCCAGACTTGGCACAGAGGTGAAGGAATCCAGTAATTATGTCAGTGGCCTAACAGTCAAGAGGCTGCACAGTAAAATATGCAAAGAAGCGATGAAATGCTTATAGCAGATATATTTGAATCCCTAGACAACATTCTGGTAACTCAAGAGTCGCAGCTCAACAAAACCAAGCAAATCAGTCCTTGGAGCGTGAGTATCAGAGCAACAAACCATCACAGTGTGTGTGTAGCCAAAAGGACAAGAACTCGGCTCTTAGTGAGCTAGTGGCCAAAAGGACTTAGAAATGACCTCTTCACTGTTTCCTACACTCTACAGGAATGCCAGCCTCCGTATTACCCAGAATTTGTGTTAGGAAAAAAAGTGTTATTTTGACAACTTTATACTTGAGGTTCCCAGCATTATCATATGGACATCTATAAAATCTCTTCTGATAAATTAGAAGTTGAGGGATTTGGGTGGCAGATTTGTGAGGGGAGCAGAGGAACACATCTCTACTTTCTGTAAACACAAAAGTACTTGCAAGGTACAAGCAGTCCTCTGAATTGTGACTTTTTTATAGGCTGGACTCTTCTTGATTCATTTTCTCTTCAGTTACTTTGAGTCTACGCTGCAGTTTCTGTAGATGACAGAACTACAACACTCTGCTCTTCCCAGAGCTGCCTGTGTGCCGTGTCTAACGGACGAGCAGAGTGTCAGAGCACAGACGCAGAGATCCTGGCCTCCGTGGGGGCCCTGGGCAGCAGACGGAGCATGTAAGGCACCACAGTACAAGACCGTGGCCAGGTGACTCTGTTGAGTGACACTGCAATAGCCCTGCCTGAACACAAGGATTCTGTGAGCATACAGATCACACAGCTGGGAACGGTGCTTTGTGAAACACTGATTTTCGGCTGAAGCTCAGGAACAGGCACCTGTAAGTCTGACATCTTCACTGATGTCTGTTATACTGCTTTTTCAGGTAGTAGAGACGGCACATTTGAGGAAAGAAATTTAATCACTCTCCATCTTTAAACAACTTGGCTCCCTGTTAAGCATCCCAGACAAGGCCTATCCTGTTATTTGCTCCATGATCAGAAGGAATTTGAAACATGCAGTGTTTCCCATTACCTGGAACAGTTGCTACATACCAGACACTACCAGTTAAACTGAAATATCAATGGAAAAAAATTAACAGATCTCAGGGACAAAAATTTGGGGACCTACCAAGCGTCCCTGCAATTCTCAAAAACGTGCCTTGGCAATATATGAGGCAAGCCATACAGAAGATCTGTTATGTGGCAGAATGGTCTAATGAGGAGCCAAAGAGCAGCACAAGAGGCACACTGATAGTCACCACATTGCTGGCTGCCCTGTGCTACCTAACAACATGCAAACAGATATCAGTACTTTTAGAAACTGCAGGAGCCCACTCAGTCTCTCACACTGAGGAAGGAACTTATTTTCTGCTTTCTCCAAGAGCTGAACTGTGAGGAGTCCACACAGTAATTCTCAGGAGAGAGAAGGAGAAAAAGAATACAACACTAAGAGCTATTTTATAGCTTGAACAAAACACAATACCCACAGTCACACACAAAAGCTTTGCCAACCCAATAATGAGAAGATCAATTTGACAATGGCAAGGCTTCACCTTTTTATGACACAGACAAGAAAAAAAATCCAATTTCAACAGCAATTCCTATTAAACAAAATATTTAACTGTACTATTGGTAGATCTCTGGAATTTTTATGCTAGACTAAAGTTTTAGACAATCATTTGATTTACATTTTACATTTCAACAATGATAAAAGTGTAACATTGCTGGGAGAGGTTTTAAGAGTCCCCAGGGCCTTTTCCGTCATGTACTCCCTCTCTTACACCCCTCAGTCTTTGTTCTGAAATCCCATGGGAGCTCAGGTCAGTTCTATTACTCACTGGCCCAAGTAGCCAGAGAAAACAGGCATCGATACATTTGCAATTCTTTCTGAAAATCCTGCACATTCTACAGAAGATTACTTCTTCCCCTCTCAGTCAGCTGCAGCACCTTCAGCTGATGGATGAATTCTGAGGAGCTCTGTCTCACTCAGAACTGGTACATTTTAAATGTTGAAATGCTGTACCTGGTCCCATTTCAACACAGGCTTTTGTAGCACTTTAATGTCTTGCCGGTTCGTAGCTGGAATCCAGCAATGAGAATACAAGTGCCATTACTGGTAGCTAATGGATATTCTCCTTGAGCTCAATTGCTGAACTACATTTTGAATAAAGGGCTCAATTCCCAGAGGGAACAACCTTCTTTCATTATTGCCCAATGCTTAGACTAAAGGAGAATTCTCTGCAAGCGGTAAGTAAGCAGGGGCAACGTTCATATTTCTATTTCTAGGTTCTCACACAGATTGTATTGCACAATATTAACTGAATACAGGTCACATCCAATACCTTAAGTCCTACAGCTGGACATTTTCATATTACAGTCCTTTCCTAGTCACATTTTTAAATGGCATTTTATTTGTAGCATTCTTCTGGGGAAAAACCTGTAGTCTTTAAGTCTATGTAGTAAGAGCAGAAAGCTCTCCTTTTTGAGCTGTGCCACCCAAGATGTGCCACTGGCTCCCCGCTGTGTGCTCAGAGTGTGTCCATCTTGGCCACCTGCCCCTCGCAGTGCCGCACTCACACTGCTGTGAGTCACTGCAGCTTGTGCTACAGCAGACACAAGGCACATCCTCGCTCAGGTTTCAGGGTTCCCTCAGCAACAAAAGCCACCCTCGCATGATAATACTCTGTATTGGTGTAGAGACACCCCCACAATTCAGCTCAGCCCTGCTTTAAAGCAGCACTCGGGCTTTATTACAGATTACAGTTGCTTCCCGTTTATCTCTGCATCCATGCTTGCCATAAGAAGGGAGTAAAACCCTGGTGCGGAAAGGCACAAACTGCAGCTCCACTGGGGCTGGAATCGGAGATGCCAACCCTGCCAAGGGTGCCTTTGGCACAGGCAGTCCTGAACAGCAGCTTCAAAGCATCGCCCCTCTGCCACATGTCTGCAGCTCCTGCCACAACTGCAGAATGCAGAGTATTCTCGCTCAGGCACCACTGCTGAGCACGCTGCTGCTGCTGCTGGAGATACTTATCAAAGTTAGGGAAATGAGTCACCCATTTTTGGCATTCTCTCCAGATAAGTGCACCATAACTAATGACAGAACCCCTCAACACTTCCCTCTGTGCCCTTTCTGCTCCTCCATATACATGCAGTAGAACACAAAAGCCACAGCCTGAAGTCCAAGTCTTTGAAATTGCTTTATGGGTTTTCTAGCTCCAGTGCAAGCCACACTTTTAATCTCACCCCAGCAAGGACTAAATGAGAACTTGGTTTGTTCAGGACACACATCCAGAGAAAACAATTTTCTGTCTCAGGAGTGCTCACCTGGGAGACCACCCAAACCATCTGAAGTGCCCTGGGAGACACCCACATACTTGCCAGGACTTATAGTTGTTGACATCTCATTCTAACCTGCATTTTAGTAAGACTTTTTAAAACATTATTAATGTTTTAAGACTGTTGATGAAATGGCATTATCATTATAATGGCAAAAATAATTTTCTATTAAAAATATTATGAAGACAAAGAGCAACATCTTTCCTAATACCAGAAAAATAAATGCATAAAAAGCTTATTTAGCATATAACATGACTGCACTTCTAGCAGGGTTATATGGCTTAAGTTGTCTGGGCTAGTTGGCTTGGATATAATTGTTCAACTGAAAAAGAAAAATTTCTTTCAAGACTGAAGATGCTGCCTTCCTTTGCATTAACAATTTGTCCAGAAGCGCTGAGTGCATTAGACAATGTTTGCTCAGTTACAGACCTGCAAGCAGGCTCAGCATCCAGTTTAACGTTTCATTGCAATCTACTGGCATGCTAATTAATAGTTAATCAGAAATTTCCTAATAGGTATACCAGATATTCAGATTCAGACTCGCTATTTTTGAAAGCTAATGACTTACAGCACTTAGAACAGTGAAATAAATCCAAGTCATTCCCATGCCACACAATTTACTTCCAATATTTTCCAGAAAAGAGTAATTAACTTACATTCAAAATGCACCTTTATGAGAGCATCATCAATATTAGGACAACAAAAATAATGGCAAACATGAACTTCCATGGGTATCATTGTACAATAAATTCCTTCCCCCTCGCCCACGGATAATTAACATTTATATTAAAAGAAACAGCTGACATAGCATCTTAACAGACTATGTCTAATGCCATGCAATTAACTCTGTACTCTCATCAACAGGAATGCCTGTTTAGATATCACAGGAATAAAGCCCATGGTTCATTCATTGCTGTGGGGAAAGAAGAAAAATAAAAATGAAGAAAAGCCTAATTAAAATCTGGAAAACGGCTTGGCAAACCAACAAGGCACAGCTGAATGCCAAGCCCTCCTCAGGGATCTGAAGAGTGCCCTGGTCACACCTAACTCTCAGCTGTGTCCATGACTCACCTAGAGACTTCCAAGTTCAAATCATGGAAGTTACAGCTCTGCCACTTGCCTCTCTTCAACAGGAACCTGGACAGACACGTTGCTGTCCCCAAATGGACTGTGAAGAGATTTACTGACCTCATATATTCTACCAACACTCACTATATTTACAGTTGTGTTAAAATTTGACTGAGGGAATTGTTGATGAAGAAATGTCCCAATTAATCCACTTAGCAAAAAGATTCTTGCTCATACTGGAAGCGGATCAAGAGTGCATAGGAAGGGTTCACACACTGTACCTGTAACAGGTTTGATTTGGCATTCACTGGTACCTTCCCGTGATTGCTCCCAACAAACAATAGGTATCTGCAGCGACAACTCAAGTCATCATGGGAGACTATTCAAAAAGTGTGAGTTATGTAACTTCAACTTAACTTTTCATACGAATGCTTAAGGGTTATATTCCTCCTGGTAGAGAACAGGATCATTCTGTAAGAGCTGCTCATGCTCTGAGCGAGCACTTCAAATCAAATGCATACGAACCACCTACAGACTAACACTATTTCAAGGCTGGTTTTTGCTTTCAATATATTTTTTTCAGTCGATCAGAAGAAAACAAAACTCACAATTTGACGTTACCAGGCAATATCTTGGGTTATTCAGTTACGCAATGGTTACATTTCTATGCAAAAGATCACAGACAATAAATTTCCAAATAGCCAAGCACCAGCTCTGCTTGCAAGGTCAGGTTAAGGGCACAAGAACACCCGTTGAAGCACAATTCATTTTTATATCATGTCAGCTATTTTGGACTCTCCCTTTCTTTTGGACATTAATTCCAGTGCTTCACGGAAAGGCCTCCACAGGCAGAGCCTGAGCATGCCTCTGGTGTTTCTGACAGAAAACAAAAACTTGCTGAAGATCTCTTCAGGAAAGCTCTAAGCCTGAGCAGTGTTTTCATCTTACAAACTACAAACATCAAATCTGCAGGCTACAGACAAGTGTCTCTTGGGATTTGTGTTTCTGTACCTATGAGGATGACTGAGCAGCTTTGTGCTCTCCTTGTCTATCCTCCCTCTTCTTAATCTAACTGGGGGAAAAAAAAGGACAGAAAGAAACACAAAAATGCCCCATACACCCAGTATCAGCAACATGCAGAGGTAGAGCAAAATTGTTACAGCAGGTGATGCCAGTTAAAAACTCCCACAACCCCAGTGCAATTCTGGCAATTTATTCCACAGTCTTAATTCCTTTGAAAGTGTTGCTTCCAGATTTTGATCAGTTATTCTTCATTTCTCTAAACTCATTTGCCAGCCACTGGGGGGAGGGGTGGGGGGGGAAGTGACAGACAGAAAAGAAAATATATAAAAATGAGCTTCCCATCACTTTTTACTGCTCAGTTCTAGATATATATATACAGCTATAAAGATGCTTAAATGTCTGCTCATGTTAGCACAGCTCTTCACTGTGCAGATTAATCATACTCTACTTCCTGCCTTTTAATATAAATCAGTAGTTTAAAATCTTTCTCAGTTTATTAAAAAAAAAAATCCTAGCTAGAATAAAAAGGCCTCCACAAAGAATCAATGGCAATCAGGACAAAAGCAAAGCCTGACCTGCTCATTGCAAATGCCCATCTTCACTCTCATTGATTCAGAGGAGCCATGTGTTTTAACTGTTGCTACGCCCACATACAAATACAATTATTAAACAAAGCTAGCAGCTGCTTATCAGAAGAGATTCTTAAGCCACTGTAAACAAAACTTCAAGCTGAAGTAAAGACATTTTTTAAATGGATTAGCACATTTCTAAAACAAAAGTGCATTCTTTTCCCCTGTCACAGTGGTTTGTTTATTTTTAACCAAGCACTTAAAAGCATGCTGCTCTTAATCAAGTTTGAGGGTACTGTGAGACTGCATTTTTAGGAGCACTGGTGTGATTCAGGCCATGCTGTCTGACTCAGCTGGAAGCCAAACCCAATTTGAAGAAATGCAGGAAACAAAAAGTCTTGGCCTTCCTGGCTCTCAGCTTTTAGTGTATTGAAAGACAGCATTGCTTGAAAACAAACTCAAGCCATTGGATTATCATTTCACATTTAATTTCATGGTGTTCTCTAAGCAAGGGTATCAAAAAAAGTCTTTTTCAGCACAGACATTTGAAAAGTGAAACAGCTTACAGAACAGACTCCAGGAAACGTCTGAAATTCTAAATGCAGTTAGGAAAAAGGCCAAGAGATCTGCACAAACCCACTGTATCAACCTCAAGCAAAAATAAAAAGACCTGATAAAGTGATTTTGAATGTTTAAATCTTTAAAGAATTTGAGTCAACTTAAGAACTTTGTTTGTTTTAAGACACTACTTTTGTCTGCTAACCACAACAAAGAAACCATCAGAATCATGACACAATTAACCCACCCTCTAGGGCTGCAGGAAGCCTTCTGCTCTGTGGCAAATCAGAACAAAATCCTCCCAGATGTGTCAAGTCACCACTTTTCACGACATTGCATTATCAGTTTTTGGTATTTGAGTTTTCAAATTGGACAGATTTCTACATCCCATCCAACTGTGTGTTTTTCCATGACACTGGATGGATGTCTCCACAACTGTCCCATCTAAAGAGGCTACGTAGGCATATTCCCCTTCCAAAGGTATGTCACTTCATATCTTTTTTAAAAACCCACAGATTTTTCTTCAGCTCCTTGACTGCGTACGTTACATAAACTAAAAAATGTACTAATGGAGAACAAAATTTGAGACAAGTAAACAGCCTGTCATTAGCAAAGACCTGACAGATGTTAGTTTGCCTATCACTTTGCTAAACAAGTCCAACATCAGAACAGATTCTCTCCATCAGTGGCTAGAAAACCTCCCTGATCCAAAGCTAACCACCTGCAGTGTTGTTCCACACCAGCAACACCACCTTGGCTCCCTAAGCAAACCACAGCAAGCTGTGTGCCACAGGGTAATTTGCTTTTTCTTCCCAATAAGAAAAAAAAAGGAAAAGATGTTCAAAGCCCACAATTCTCAGCTGCACTGGGATGCACACAGGAATGCAGTTACTGCTCAAGGTCATTCAAGGCAGGAGCTGCAAGCTCAAATGCAGACACATGCAAGAACATGTGAAAAATGTAAACAGTCTCAACACCAGGATTTTGTTTTAACCTCTTTAGAGGTCAAGTTATCCCTCAGTGCCACTTTTTGAAAACAATCCTCCTGCAGTCCAATGCTGTGCTGTGTTACACTGACCCAACAGTCATACCCTAACACACCAAACACATCTGCAGTGAGAATCACCTCGGGAGAACAAGGCAATGTTATTTAAAACATTAATGCTACCCTGAGATCATCTTAGATTTGCCCAAACAGATTTGCTAGCAGATCTGCTCAAGGTACCTAATGGTGGAGGTTGCCATGGGAACACAGTACAACTCCACACTTTGCCATGACAACCAGGCCTCCCTGGAATACTAATGAGTGCCCATGGCAACAGGAAGCTAAAGACAAGATGTCTGGAGACCAAATATTTCATGTATCATTTATAACAAAAGCTATAAATATATTTGTACGCTTCCTATGCGAGATTCGACGGGTTTTGGTGCCCTGCAAAGCACCACATATGGGGCAATACTGCAAAGTGTAAAAGTTACGTGGCTGCAGTATAAATGGAAAATCCTATTTCAAGGCAACGCCATGGCTGAAGTTCAATTCCACAAACACCACCAGAAATATCTGGAGTCACCACGCCCCAAGCGTGCATCACCTTGCACAGGAACACGATTGCCAGCCCATGATGGAACCGTTACCTGCACACAAGGCTTTGCCTGTGCTGTTCCTACCCAGTGCAGAATCCTGTACCAAGCATGGATCTACTCTCCAGATGGCTACTGCAACTCGCGTTGTGAAGGCAGCAGAAAGCATTGCTTTGGTATTTCAGAAAAGGCTCATGGCAAGAGATCCTTGATTAGTTTATAGGAATGTTTCAGCAACTCAGACCACAAGCGTTTTACATTTATTTGTTTACAGAAAAACGATGCACTGTAGCAAGTGACACATCAGAACAAAATGGTGCTAATAAAAGTGATAAAATCATAAATAAAAATCAACAGTTAAGTGACATCTGGTTCCTTTTTTTTAAGTGCTCTCTCTACAGATGAATTTCAGAACACTTTCTAGATATTTTACACAGATTACCAAAGTCTAAGACATTTTCAGGCATCCTGCCACCAACCTCCTATCATTTAAAAAAGAGGCAGCACCAGCTGGAAAGCCAGTGTGGCTTGTCCCAAAAGCACTCTGTGTGATAAGTCACATCCAGAGACAGCAAATTTTAGGGATCACAAGTGCCAGGATTCAGCTCACATCAGCAGTGCAGAAACCAAAGTCTATAAATCCTATATAGGATTTTTCCTCATATCTTATTATTTGGTTTTATTAGGTTATAAAAGTTTATTAGGTTGTAAGTCTCCTTGCATGACCTCCTCCTCAAAAATACAAAAATTAGGAAAGCATTAGTAAGCATTAACATTTATTTTCTTCTCTCCCTCAACATCTATGATGTGTGGTATGTATTTATTAGCCACCTTCCGGTTGTAAATAGATGAGTTGCTGCATTTCCTCAGTGACAGAGCACAGAGGTCAGCAGTACGGGATAAACAAGTGTTCCATGTGTGACATATTTCACTACAGTCCCATGGTTGCAGAGCTGCTCACGTGCCAGATTTTCGCTGCTTTTGACTACAACACCTGATGGCAAAAACCCCAATCCCGTGTCCCTTCAGCAGATCCCCTCCAGCCTAGAAGAGGCAGCCCCACAGCAGACAGGAGCTCTCTGACCTCGATCACAGGCATTGGTTACGCTCACCCATGCTCTCACCTGCTGACAGCTCCGAGAGGCCAGGAGGAACCTCAAGCACACACACGGGAACCCCGTGAGAGAGGACACAAAACAAGGTCTGCATCACTGACAGGATTCTCTCCCTGCCTTAACCCAAAGTCCCTCTCCAGTTTGCTGCAGGGATGTCAAAACCAGGTGTGCTGGGAAGGTTTCTGCCCATGGAAGTGGTGGAATCATCATCGCAGGAGGCAGGTAAAAGACGTGCAGATGTGGCACTTCGGGACATGGTTCAGTGGTGGACTTGATGATCTTAATCTTTTCCAGCTTAAATTATTCTATGATTCTATGACTACATCTGAGACCAAAGTATTTCCAGTGAATTGCAGAAACATTAATTGGCATGTTTGGAGAGATCTGAGGAAAAGATGTGGGATGAAACAGCAAAATGCAGGCCATGGCCTCGCATTGAATTTAGGATCTAGTCTCCTTAAATAGTATCCAAAGACAAAAAAAAAGAAAAATTACCAGGATAAATGAGCACTTTTGTTTCATAAACTTCAATCAATACAGATTAAGTCGCAAACAAAAAGAGAAAAATGGCAAGCTGTTTTTTTAAGCAGTCTATCACAGTGCAGGTTAACACATTCCACACACAAACACAGCCCATAGTGGACCTTCAAGCAACAAAGTTTCCCAAAGAGGAGAACTTGCATTACTTTTGTGATAAAACACATCATTGCTCTACAAAATCTGTCTTCTTGAATCTAACCTGTTTGCACAGGACTGATTCCAATTATTAGTGTTCAACTATTTTAATTCCTTTAAATACTACAGAGCCCAATATACAGCCTAGCTTTTCTTCTGTCAGCACAGAGGTCCACTTTTAACAGGAGCTGACTACAAAGGCAGGGAAAGCACATTTGCATCACATTTCAAGATTACACAACAGCCTATCTAAGCATGCATGGCAATGACTACTCTTTTATTCTAACCCTATTTTTCCATGAATATTTTGGGATGTGGTTTGTTGTTTTTTCCCCAGCTGATATTTTTCACTCTCTCTTGCACTCCTGTTTCTTTGGAGCTGTTTTATATTATGTGAGAGGACATGACAGGTCCTACCAAGAAAAATGCAGAATTTAATTGATCTGTGGTCAGCGGTGGTGATTACTACTTAAAAAAAAAAAACAAACTGCTGAGATAGGCACTGAGTGATAAACACTGTGTCAATGGATAAGCTGTCCCAAGACAAATCAATGATTTGAGCGTGTCTGGGGCTGGAGGCCTGGTTGTATATCTGCACTTTGTTTTCTCCCAGCAGCAAATGCAGAGATATGCACACAGCAGAGCAGTGTTTCATACGTGGAATGCACTTGCACACTGTGACCGCAGGCATCTCTGCACTGAGAAATGCAAGCACCCATCTTGTACAGGAAGGACTGGCAGCACTGCGAGTGATGGCACCCAGGCAAGCAAGGCAAGCTACGAGCAGCAACAAGATGCCATTTCCCAAATAAACCAACTGAGAGTGCCTGAGGAATTCCTCCCTACATAACTGACAATAAACCTGGAAAATATGGGAAGTCCCATGAGTCCTATCTAAGAAACACACATTAAGATCCACCCCAGGTGGTTTGGGCTATCAGAGTTTTAAATCCTCTTAATCCTTCCCATGCTACTACTTAGTGTTTCCTTGTGAAAAAGAATCAACACCTTTCTGCACAGTTTTTTTTTAAATCCCTTTACTCAGTTAATACACTTAGCTTGCAATAACCTCTCACTGCCCCCCTCAGCCCCCCACACTACAGATATTGAATGGCTGTGTTACTTCAGGGAGCAGCCATAAATGTGAATGATGGCACTTGAACCTGCTAAACTGATTAAATGCTGAAAGGAAGGATCAATTACCAGAGAAAGGCAAGCTGGGGAACCGTACATAACACACCGAAGACAGAACAAAGAGCTCCTACTGCCCCGACTTAGCACAGTCTGTAGAGCAAAGGAGAAAGGAAAAGTATTTAGAAACGCTTTCTTCCTTGCAGCTTAGGGTATCCACCCTCTGCCAGGACAGTCGGGCAAGAGCAACACATACTCACAAACTGAAACTTCTCAGAGGAGCGAGAGAAAGGAACAAAATGTTTGGGCAGAGGTGCTTTGTGCTCGGCAATGTTTCACTCAGCACCTATCTATCCACCAGGACATTAGAAGTGTATTAGTGATGCATTTCAGATAAAAAGCATTCACTTCCAAGCATCCATATTTAAATGCATGCCAAGGAAAGCACAGGAAGCACGCAAAGCTACAACCTTTCCGAGCAGAGTCACCCCCGTTCAGCAAAGCACTTCCAGATTATAGATGAGAACAGCTCTCAGAAGAAATGCTTTAAACCACAACAGCAATCTCATTGCTTTTTTGACAAGATGTTCTGTAAACAACAGCCGGTATACAAAGCATAACCTTTTTGAGCAAGATCAAAAAAACAAATACACACCCACAGGGAAAAAAAAACCCAACACAAAATCAGTCACGACCCAAAGGGAATTTCCTGACTGTGTAATAGCCTGATGTGACTCAATAGCTTTTAGGAACAAAACTGTGCCCCCTCTGAACTACTTGGTATAACACTACAAATAGGCTCGCTTAAATTAGATACGCATCTTAAACACGTAAGTCTCCGAAATGGAAAACCGCAGGCGGGGCACAGGATCCTGCAACTCCAAGAGCCAGCGGGGGATTTGGGCACGCTCGGATGGCCACAAGCGTGGGGCCTCGGTGCCATCTGCTGGCCACCGGCACCGCTGCTGCCAGCCCTGCACCCCAGGCAGGGGCTGCGCTCCCAAATTGTTCCGCTCTGGGCAAGTGCCCGTTCCCAAAGAGCTGGAAGCCGCTGCAAGCACTGTGAGAGACAAACGGCTCTGCCTCCTCACACCGGGACCTATTTACAACCACGCTCGGGGTTGTGGTAGTACAAAACTCTGCCCAAGTATGGCAACGACAATGGCTCGTTGTTCACTTCTGTGCCTAACTGTTTTCACTTTTTCAGTGAATGAATTATTCTTTCCCCTACGCTTTTCATTCACTACTCAACCATATCAGCTTCGGAGCCATTATGTAGCTATAAGCTCCAGCAATAAACCGAAGAGGTGTTATCTTTTATTAAACTGACTGATACAGGTGGGAGAAGAGAAAAGGAGAAAGTCATTTCATACAATAAAAACCTTGTGCAGTTTGCCCTCTTCCTGACAGATTATAAAAGCCAAAGGTTATGCAAGTTTATATGAGACCTTTTCTTTTTATATCTTGAAATTACTACTGCTAAAACACTTCCACTGGAATTACTAACACCACCCACCCACAACAGCTCCAGGACTCTGGCTTCTTCTGCCTTTTCTTAGTATATGTCACCCAGCTCCACAATATTTGTTTTGAGGTGAGCATCTAGCCTTGCCATCATACAGAGAGAAAAGTCTGCTGTGCAACATCCCATAATATAAGTGATATTTAACAAAATTACAACAGTCCCCTGACACTCAGAGTAATGCCATGCCATTTCAAACGCTCGGGCACAGACACCAGGGAGTGGGCGTGGGAAGTGTGCACTGGCAGCTACAGTTTGGAACCTTGCAGGGAGGCACAGCAGTGGATTTTTAACATGACTAAGAATGGAATGAGCTTGTAGCACATGCTACACATGCTTGATGAACAAGTCTAAAATACAGGCAGAGGGAGAAACACTGAACTGAGGACTTGAGGGATGAGCTTGAATTTGGTCACTCCTGTTTAATGGGGTTTTTTTCAGATCCACCAAATACTGACAAAGGTGATGAGTCACACACATTTTTTTGAACTTTCAAAAGCAGTGCACTATTCACAGAAAGCTAAATATCTTGCAGGGGGAAAAAAAATTAAAAGCTAGAATGCTTGAAATAAAGCAGTAGGTATAACTAATAATTGGGACACAGTGCCCAGACTATATTTCAGTATTTGTCTGGAAACAGTTACACAGCTTTGTAGCCATTCTGCTTGACCTGAATCAGTGAAACATGGTGAAATAATACCTTACAATGATTGCTGGGAAGAGTGATAGAATGGGTGACTGCTTCTAGCAAACATGCAGGAAATTAAAGTACCTTCCTTCCTCCACTCCCAAAAATGGTCTGAGTACATGCAGCAAAACTTAGAGAAGCACTTAAGCAGCAACAATGGTAACAGGACACTGATATTGACAGCAGGTATAGAAAGGTACAGAGGTGACAGTGCTGAGAAGGAATAAAACAAGGAATGAGCTTGGTTTCTGGCAAGGGAGAGTTACCAATGAATTAACAAAAGAAAATTCGGATCTTTACAGAAAAAAAACCAAACCAAAACAACCTTTATCCAGGCATTATCATAAACCAATTGAGGAGTAAAAAATGCTGAACACAACTGTGGTGTGCACATCCTGCTGTCCCAGACAGGCCCTGGCGATGCAGGGCAGCACAAAGCTGTAAGAGCAGCACAGCTACACATGTTCTCACCTCACTGGTCTGTGCTCTGAGACGCCTCATGCTTTTCAGAAAGCATCAGACCCACAGCACAAACTAAAAGCTTCCTATGTGTGCTGAAATCCTGTAATTTTGGTTTGCATCAAGCCTAACAGCACACTTGTAGAGAGGTGAAAGAACATGCACTGCAAGTCTGCTGCTGCCTAGAAGCACTGACTTAACACGCAAAACAACTATAAAAGAAATCGATCATATTTCTTTTCTTTTCAAAAGAAATACAAAGCAATCATATTTCTTTTAGTTGTTCAGCATACTAAGGAACTTGGTTAAAGAATTGACTGCATGAACATCTAGTGGTGGTGGTTTCTCTGGTGCTCTCACTTCCAATGGCAATTCTTCACGGAACTGCATCTCTGTTACAGTTTCCCAGACCTCCAAATGTCAGCAATCCTTCAGTGTCTTCATTATTAGCCTGGAGCTTAACTGTTGTTGCTTTGCAGTGCTATTGCAAAACAGAAGTTTGTTGTTTCAGTATAAGAAGGCCCTTAGAATTGTGAAATAAAAAAAAAAAAACAACTTTTTATAATGGTCATGACTGAGCTTAATCCTGATATGTGCCATATATGTCAATTCATATACCCAAAACCATACTCCTGTCTTGTAAGGGCTATGAATTGCATCAATGACATTGTTATTCAGAGAATTTCATTTTGCTGGAAGTACTGTTTAACTTGCTCATTTTGCCATTATTTTCCAAATACTCATAAGCATTTGCTTGTACATCATCACAGAGATTCTATCACAGTTCTCTGCAGGAAATTTGTTCATGTGGTGATTGACATTTTTTTTCTAGATAGGAAGACATTAGTAGATACATGGGGAACTTCATAAAAGGTTTTTTCCAATATAGAAGGTTTCTCATTAGATACTCCAGGATCCTACCCTTTGAGAAAATATGAAGAAAATATGAAGAAAATGTACAACTCGATTACTTAATGAAAATGACCAAGAACTTTAAGTGTCCTAGCATGCTCAGAATCCATTTCAAAACTAGGGAACAGAACTGGGGAACATCCAACAGCTGTTGGAGATGATGGCTCTTGTGCCATATATGTGGCTTTCCCCTCCAGCAGGAGTATGCATGGAGCTCTATTTTCTCCACACATACAAAACAATTGTATAAAATAGTTCTATTTGGGAACTAGACTAAGATCTAAATATATCCCTAAATCTGTAGGTCAGGTTTCATACACGTGATATAAGTATCAAGAGTAATTTATTTATTAATTTTCTGTTTATAAAAAGTAACACCCAAAGCAGAAAATGCAATCTACAAATCCATCAGTTCAGATCCTACCAAAAAGTGGCACAGAAAAATCATCATTCTTTATTCTCACATCACACACGTTAATGACTAGAATACTTTTAAATGGTACATAAAATGATACATGAATACACATGTTATGATGTTATGAAATAGGGCAGACAATTACGCCTAGGGTGTTCTTGTCCATGCACAGAAACAGTGCTGCAGACCACAGTGCTTTGATCCAATACTATAGTTTTAATACATCACTTATTTATAGCTTTCTGTGAAAGGAAAGTGTTTTTCTTCCTCATTCTTTTCTGAATGCTTCACATGCCCTTCATAGATCAACTTCAAAACCATGTTTATTTTAAGAACAAATAATGCAAAGCTACCGTCCTTCCCTATGCACTTGCCCAGGGAGCTCAGGTTCTGACTCAAGTGAAAGCAGACTTTCTGCCACGTCCACTGCTACAGTACTACTCTATTATTCAATTTTGTTTTAAGCCTGAACTCAAAAACTGTAAATAAAAGTTAAAACTACCCACCGTCTCTTTCCACATGACACAGCTTTTTCCCAGTGGTTGCAAAGATGACAAAGGTAATTCCAATGAAGATGGTGCCAAGCAAGCCTGTAATGCTACAGAGGACTGAAACTCAGGCTACAGGCAAAGTTAATGAACTTTCTAAGATATTAGATAATTAGATGAAAATGTTAAGAATATTTGAAATGAATACAGAAGTGTCCATTCAATAGAAATGCTACAAATACAACTTTAAATGATAATTTAACCAAGTAACTAAATTTTGGCATCACCTTGATCTACCAGGTAGATCTAGTACAGACTGGCCTTATGCAAATTGGTCATTTCAGTTTGTAAAAAGCAAACAGCTGGGAGACTCAATAAATGAGTGGAACTGAAATTGCCAGAGGTAGAAACTCGTACCATAAGTTGTTTGTAAGTTACATCAAGAATGTAAACCTAAAAGGCAAGAAGAAACTCTTGCCCTGTCTAAAACAGTGTCCAGAAAACAACAAATGGTTGCATTGTATGAAAATATCTTTGGTTACAGAACATTCCTCTAGTCAATTTTTTTTCATCTTTTTCCTTGACAAACAGACACATATAAATACCCTAATCAAAATGGGGAGGGGACGGGAGGGGAGGCCGTAATAGGCAAGGAAATGCAACCATGAGAAAGCCCCAAGAACTGATCCCCAAGACCTTTGTTCCACAGCCTGGTAGCTCCCTAGATAAGGAGATCTGGAGACCACAGGCAGGACTGGCTCAGGCCCTACAGTAGCACAGCTACAGGAAGGCAGCTCCAGAGGTAAGACCATGAAGATCCCATTATATTTTTTACACTTTTCAGGAATGCCTGCCTACAACACAGCCCTGTTTTTGTAAGGAGGAGAAATGTGAACCCATTGGCCACACAATCCTAGTAACCACATAACATAAAGAGAGCAAAAAACCCTCTTTGATTCCTTAAATGTGTTCCACATTTTTGAACAGTCTCCAAGCTGGACCTCAACTTGATTTTTGGTAAACTTTAACAAAGGTTGGTGGCAAAGCTGTTTTATGGGCATGTGACACAATTAAGCAAGTCATTTTGTAGGCACTGGAACTTACCCTGTCTGCTCCCCACCCCAGCTCAGATTCTTTGCTGTGCAGTAATGCAACTAAGCTCACACTACAGTGCATAAACTGGGAATGTGAATTTGTCTGCACACCTATTTTCATGAAGCTTGTGGAAAACTAGCTTTGAACTATTTCTGCTCTGTCAAATTTAATCAAAAGCAGCCAAGAAGTTCAAAATGTCTTGAGTGTCAGTAGTGAGAGGCTGACAGAAAGGATTACTAGTGCAGGAAAACCCAGATGAAAAGTACATTTTGTCAGCTCATTGCAGAGTTATGTATTTAAAAGGTCATCCAGTAACACACTTGGCAGATGAAAGCATATAAATTATTTGCCTGGGATCTTTGTCTTCTCAACCAGCTATCCCCAGATGATTACATTCTGTTAGCAGAGCCACCATGGGCAGTTTTAGGATTCAGACTTCTTCCCTTACTTGGCTCTGCTCACAATTTCTTTCTTACTTCTTGTACCTGTCAGCTCCTAGAGAGTTCCTAGCAGCCAGCAGAGGCTGTGAAAGTGAGAAAGAGTACAGCAGGTCGCAGTGACTCAGGATTGTGTGCCCTCCTCTCTGCTACAGCTCCCTCAAGCTCCTCTGGCTGCGGCTGCTGCCTTCCCAACTCAGCTGATGATAGCAGCCAGATGAACTGGAGGTGGCTGTGGGAACAGCAAATCAGCTGGACACAGGAGGCAACAGGAGTGGAAGCAGCCACCAGGGAAGTTCACAGCTTTCCCTCATCAACCTCCTCACACATGAGCTGTGTTGCCACCAGAGCTCTTCAGACCTGCACAGCTTCAGCCTCCGTGGGGCACTGGGTAAGTAACGGGACTTTGCATATCAGATCCCACACACTGAAGCTGAATCCACGTATGGATTGATCCAATTTTGGAGCTAAATCAAATAAATAAGTAAAAATGAACTAACAGTTCTCATTTGACTAAATGCAAGAGTTTGAATAGCTACAAATCACACCCTGCCTTCAATACCTTCATTGCTTTCCCAAAACATTGCAACAGCATAAACTGTTTATACTTCAGAGGCAAGTGCATACAATAGGCATAGAGCTTGTTTCCAACACAGCAGAGAAATAATTACACTGAACTTTTTACCTCCCACCTGCAATTCCTCCCCAAAAGAAACAATTGCAAGGCTAAACAGTGATTTAGCTGAATGTTGACACTGCTCGACAACCTCCATAGTGCTTACATGAAACAGTTCTTATGCATCCTCAATGACCAACAAAACTTGTGGCAGCAAAAAACAATAAAAGGAACTTGTAATTTCCCAATCCTGAAGCTGTTAAACCTGCTACCTCTGGAAGCATGTATGCATTGGGAAAAAAGGGTAAATTCTTTCCTTTCATTCTCCAATGGAGAGATTTTCATAACAAAATTAGAGAATTTTTCACACCTGAAATACCTAGCTGAGCTACGCTTCCTCACAGTAACGGATTCACAGATCTATTATTTTATTAAGTGAACTTGACACAAGATTTGTGTTTTGGCTTCAGCTTTAAGTCTTCAATTCAGTTTTCTCTGTCTTGCACTGAGTCCTCAGGAAGACTGTGACTCACAGTCACAAAGCACTACTGATTTCTGGCTCTAGTGCAGGAGTACATCCCTGCTCTAGAGAACAATTCATCAGGTGCTACAGTCCAATAGAAAGCATAAATGTTCTCAAGAAGTTTCCTGAAATACACTCAAAAGCAAGAAAAACAGCATAATATCAGTATAAACTGGGTAGAAATTCTTCTACTCTCCGTTTTTTGTCAGGGAGTAAACAGAGTTGTTTGTACTGAAGGACACTGCAGTGGAAGGGTGGAAAGTCATTCAGAATTCATTAATTTCAGGGTAAAATTAATCATCCACTCCTGACTGAATAGCCATTCAGGAAGCAAAGTAGTAAAGTTGAATCACAAAATCAGGTTAAAAAAAGGAGCAGCGCTAAAGGGGCATTTACCCTGTAATTTTCTGTGGTTTTACCTAAAGACTGAGTGCTGCAACATGCTTGTGGCTCTACAGTTGATAATCCACATTTGACTTCTTATAGGCAAGAAATCATATCTTTGAATTTTTATCTAAAAATACAGCCAAACTCTCCAGAAGAAATAAGCCTGCAAATAAAGCTGGAAAGAAAAAGACGCCATACAGTATTTCTTTAGATCAGAAGGTCTTCAGTGCACAGGATTCGTCACACAGCTCCTGAAATGAGTTATTTCACCCCCCACCCTTAGGGACCTCACAGCTCTGCAAGACACAGTTGCAGCCTAGAGCTTATGAACATTATGAACTGACCAGCACAGAACAGGCTTCTCAAATCCCTGTCCGCTCGCTCACTTCCTCAAAAGAATGAGCCCCAAAATTCTGTGAGTAAAAGGAATCAGATTATCCCAAATAAAATAATGGGGAGGTGGGGCTAGTTGGCAAGTATGGAATCGCACATACATTAATCTTTTCCCTCTACAAAAGCTGATTCTTGGAAGTCTGGCTTGACTAAAGCACACACAGTATTCATTTCTATCACTTGTGACTCCCAAAATGCCCTTTTGTCCAGCTGTTGGAGGGAACTCTAAGCACTGTTTGTAATCGGATTAAATGCAATGCAAAACAAACCAGATCTAATTTGGTAAGATCCACACTCAAACATCTTAAGGCCAAACTCTTAAATTTAAGATAAAGCAGCTGTTTCCATCTTTGCAGCTTTTATGCCAAAATACTGCCCGTTTCTAAATTAAGGAACTTTCTCTCCTTTGTAAATAAGTATTTCACTTCTTAGATTCTGTGGCCTCTGAAGCAAGCCAATTCCCAGTTTTCTTTTATTCTCAGGATGGGGAAAACCCCTTTCACAGAAATATAAAACAAACTGAAAAAAATCCTACAGCAGTTCTAAAGAAAAAAGGCCTCATTTCTCCTCTCACTTCAAGATACACACTACAAACTGAGTATAACCACCTCTGCCAAAACTTAGGGGTTGCAGCCCCTTCTTTTGCAAGTTATTTGACTAAAATACTTTTAGCTTTTTCCCCCCTTTCATTTATGTTGCTATTCAACAGTGAATGTGTTGAGTTGTTTTTATCACTAATTCAAACAATCACGTTCTCCATACGCTACAGAAAGGTGCAACTCTTTCTTCAGGTTCTCCTTCCAGAGTTCTTCCTTCTCTGTTTATTCACCAAGAAAATGCTTGAGACTTGCCAATACCAACGTGACTGGTGTTATTTTGCTTGGTAACACTACAGAAATATTAAGAAGATACAAGGAAACCTTTTATTTTGTTTCTCCTGTCCTGATGGCATAGAATAAAATCACTTATTTTGAGCAAAGGACACAGTTTTGGATACACACTGGGGAGAAATCATGTACAAGAATACTGGACACTGAAAAGAACCCAGTTTCTATTTCCACCATTGCACAAAGATCCAAACTACAGAAGAAACCACCTCACACACAAGAGTAAATAAAAGCACTCCTGACTATGCTACAAGGAAGAGTGTGAAGGGCAAGAAGTCTTGGAAAAAAGCTCAGATTATTTATGCATGCATACAGGAGGAGGTCAGTTTATGGAAAAGGGTAAAACCTGCTTATCCAGGAATGCCCAGAACCACGGGGCAAAGAGGCAAAGGAGGGAACTCCTATCACAGGGCATGATCCCATGTGCTACCATCCATGTCCTGTATCAGGGAAGCTCTCAGTACACAGAATTTTTTTCTGAGCTAGTTCACTTCAGGCTGCCTAAATTCAAACTGACTGCTGAGATAGAGGGAGAAGGAAAGAAGCAAGGCCCCATCCCAACTCCTAGCTCTGGGTTTTCCTACTGCATTTGGGTTGCAGTTACCTGGCAGGCTCCTCAGTTACATCACACCCATTGTGTCTGTCGCTTACAGGGGAGTGAAAGCACCACAGAATTGTCAGAGCCATTTGCATTTGCTTCAGACACAGTTAAACATCAACGGGCATGGCAAGTCTGTTCTTGCCATGTGGAAGTTCTTTAAGGATTGCAGTGAGCTCACCAAACACGACCACAAAAACCAGGGCTATCTCTGACACCAGCTTCTCTTCCTTTTGAGGCATCTCTCAGAATACTCTGTGGGATCCTTCTCACTCCTGCATATCCAGGGCAGTGGGGCAGCAATAAACTCTGAAATACCTCAGACATCACAACTTGCAGGTTAAATCTCCCACCTTACTTTCCAAAGTCTCCTTACCACAGCAGAAGCTCCTTATGTTTTGCATTTCAAATAAATCTGAGTTAGTGAAAATGAAATAGAACAACATCTCTGAAAATTGCACCTCGTTTTTTGATGGGGAAGCTCTAGGGTTCCTTTGCAGGGAGGCACACCCTAGAACACCTGGATGGGCACGGAGAGGAGAGGAAGGATGAAAAAGGAACAAATATACTCAGGTCTGGTTGGAGAAAAAAATCCACAGTCTTGCTTTGCAGTGACTTCACTGTATCGTCCGTGTGATACATTCTAAACATGAACTCTACAACAGTTTCGATGGTTTGACAATTTCCAACACATCGCAGTCACTGCTTATGCATACAAATATGGCTTTTAGGGAGCAAAATATTTATCACCCATTTAGAAAAAACATGAAGCAAGAAAATGTTCTACATTTTCCATCTACTACTAACTTATACTACTTTGACCTGGGTTTTCATTAGCACCAGGAAATGGATTGTTTTTTCAAATGTGATGCTTTCTCCCACTCTTCTTGCTTGCTTCAGGATAGCTGTTACAAATACAGATCAGAAGCTAATAATCATACACTTTCCTGGCTTACGTACATGTGCTGAACCTACAGTTCTTCAGGATCACACCAATTTTAAAAATGCAAGTTTTTGAGGACTAAAAGAATAGTCTTTTCCCTCCCCTAAAGTCCTGACCTTTCCCAATCAAAAACAAAGTCCATCTGCTAATTCTGAAGTGCTCCACCCTGGCTGACAACACATCCAAATATACTCCAGTATAGATATCAAGCTGCACTTTAAATTTTGTAGGACAAGAAAGATGTGCTGAAGAAAAAAAAAAAAGAAAAAAAATTGAATGAGAAAAATACTCCGCATCACATTTTCATAGACATTGGCATTTGAAATTGACTTACATTGCAAGATGCTTGCTTGGGGGAAAAAACTTGGTATTCCCAGTTTTGCATGTGATTAAAATTAAAAAGTAATCAAACCATCTCATTTCAACGAGAACATATCACAATGAACATGTCTACAGTACAAGACCATTAAATTAGATCTCATGCACATGTTGGCTACTTCTTTAAATAACAGGCCCTCAGTTACAGAAATCAGCTGAATGCAGAGAGCCACAGATTGTCATAACTGATGCTCGTCATGTCCTAAGAGCAGCAGAAAATCTGTCAAAAATCAGTGCAGTCCTGGACAGTTTATAATTCCCACCAAAACTATAAAAATCCTGAAAAGATTGGGAAAACCTATAACATGCCAGAAGCATTTGATTATATCTGATACTCACCAGTAAGTGAGAAGTGGAAGGATATAAGCAATTAGAGGGAAAAGAATACGTAGGATATTTGATGTTTATACATTTAAAAGGTTTCCAAACCAGAAACTCGGTAAAAGTCCCCAAACATTACATGTGTTCTGAATGTAAAGACTTATTTTTACTTGTTCACTTAAATAAGCACAGGATAAAAACTATTTGTACACAAATGCAAACTAAAGAACTTTCTGCTAGACCCAAAATATGTCACGAAATCCATGTTTCTTCCATTTCAAAGCATTTTACTACAATTTAGGGAAGATTAATATTACGACATTACCCTCTTCAATTTATTTTTTCTACTGAGCATGCAATTTTCTACTTGGCTAATCACTTAGACATGATTATGAAACAAAAATATACACATCACTGAGTCTCAATTGAAGAGCAGGGAGCTCATTTATTAGAAGTTAGCCCTGTCAAAGAAATGAAGGCAGATAAATGGAGTTTTGATGCTAGTCAGCAGTAAAACAACATCAGTTTTCACACAGGGGTTTTTCCCCCTCCCACAAGCTGTGGCAGGGAATGGGGAAATGAGAAAAATTATTGCAGTGTCTTATTTATTTAACAGTTTTTATTTAGATGAATTGTTGTTTATGGCAACTGTTATTTAAAAATAAACTACAATATTTCATCATGACTAGCAACCTAGCAGGTATAGGAATAAAAAATCCTTATACCACATTAAGATATACATAAAAAAGATTAAGCAATGTATTGCTACCTAATTTCTTTGCTCTAAATTGATTCAACTGGTAATAAAATGAAACAAATCTCTGGACCCAGTTTCAAATTAAACTCATTTTTTACAACTAGCAATTGTAAAAGTGGCCTTTCCATCTTTAACAAAAGCATTTGCTCATGATTAGATATTCCAGGCAGTTTTGTCCACCTGGCCCCATCACTTACTGCACCCAGAGATGTGCTGTGCATTTCTCCATAAATCCTATATCCTCATGTCAGGGTGGCTGCCTGGTTGGTTACACAGGGCACGATGCTAAATACCAAAAAATGCAGTGACAGACATTTGGGTTGACAAGTGCCAAGAGAGAAATAATCACTGCTAAAAACAGACAAGAAGAAACAAATTTCTGCTGAGTGATAGACAGCATTACTGCAAATCTCAAAGAGCAGAAAATGTTTTCTCACTACAGATTTTTAGGAAAAAATTTAGGATTTGGAGAAAATCCAATATCAATACTAAGGACAATTCTCCATGGTTCAGCAGTCAGAGGAAGACTTCAGAGCATACAGCAGTCCCAGAAAGCAGAGAGCTCACTCACAGTCGGATTCAGGAGTTCCCTATAAAACAAATGGGGAGAGTGATCAAGAGCTCCAAAGAAAATTGAAACATTGGTTTCCACCAGTGTTTAGGGTTTTGTTTGTTTTTTGGTGGTTTTTTTCTTGGGAGGCAATTCAATGGGCTTGGGAAGGTAAGAATGCAGCGTATTCCTCTAGGACACGAGTGTTACGTTCTGCTAGAAAGCGGGGGATTCTGAGTAAAAGAAATCATTTGATAGCCCTTCTGTAATATTAATTATAGGCTTTTATGAACAGATATTTGAGCACCACAACAATCGGTTTTCAAATGCGCCTTTACTCAAAGAGAGGAGAGCAACAAGCACTGCAAGTTTTATCATTATCTACCTAATCACTATGAAAAAGAACAATAAATGGATGTTGAAGCAGAGAAAGTTACTGTAATGTCAGTTACAAAGACACCAACTCTCACCCCCATAATCAGGTTCAGGATTTCTCTCCTGGTCAGCAGGATTCTGAGCCCCAGCTTTGTTTGGCATGGTTCATTAAACAGGAGAGGCTATTTTGCAATGACCAGTTTCCTGTTCCAGATTCACTGCCCTCACAGCCAAATACATTTATACACACAGGGGGCACAGCAACACCTGCATCCCACACAGCAAAAATGACCAATAAAGCTTGCATGCAGCCATGGAATGAACCTTGACAGAACCAGCAACTGAGCACCTGGTCCTGACAGAAATGCTGAACGTGATCACACAGCAGCAGTCACACATTTTCTGTTCATCCTTTCTCACAGTCACAGTAGCATCTATTACCCTTTCTTAACTGTTCCACTATTGTTATTTTAACAGCATTTGCTATGTGAAAATCAATATAACGCATGGATACATTTCCAGGGAGGTCAAACTTGTTTGTAAATAGTACTTTAAAATACACAGCTTCTATCAGTGCTTTCCAAGGTGCTTAAAGAGTTGTGCTGAACCAAAACCCCAGCAAGGACTCTGAGCAACTGCCCCAGCTGGATGTGCTACACTTAAATCAGCAACAACTGATACGAACAAGAACAAAGGGGTTTTACATAATAAAACACAACGTTTGAGTGGTTTATTTACACTGCTATTGAAGTGCTTTTCAGATACTAGTGTCCTTCATGCAGAAGGCTCAACATGATTATCATGCTGAGCTGCCAAAATTATCTGCAGTGTTTGGAATTGGCACCAAAATAACCAGGTGACAAAATTACAGGTGTCCAAGACCATTACTGCTCCTTCCATGGAGGAATCTGAATTCTGGTTGCCTAAATGTCACAGTCCAGCTACACACACCATGTGGCTGACTAAATAAAATTATCATACTCTAGCCTCTTTCATTACAATACACTGTGTTTAACTGCAGGGAAAACAGGGCATAAGAGAAACATTAAACAAAATGCACAAGCTTTACAGAACTTGCTGTTACTCAGGAGTATCTTTTTACCCATATTCCTCTTCAGTAAAGATTATCTATAGTGGGGACATAGAACTGTTTCTCTTGCCAAACTTTTTTCTCCTCAGTATTAAACCTCTGTAATAACCATATTTGGAACATCCCCTCCCAACTGGGAATATATGTGAGCTCAGTATGAGGTTAAAGATCTTTGTGTATTCACTTCTCAAGCTACAGATCGCTACTGACTATTGTATCTTCCTTTGCTCCAGAGTCTGATCAAGGGAATCTTGTTCGACAACACCACGTTCTTTGACAAGTTCTTTAGGAAGATGGACACATTAAAGACAAGAGAAGGAGGCTGCAAGAAAGAGTCATGCATTTCATTAGGGGTATGATGAGTGGAACATATGCAGCACAAAATGAAAAGCCCTTCATCACTTCAGAGCCAGGTTGTTACCTACTTGTATCGCTGTAACAAGCCATTCTAAACTGCTTATAACAATCCAGTAGAACTCATTTCCAGAACAAAGTACACTTCACTTGGAAAGCAGCTGAAATTCAGCCAAAAAATACGGTTGTTTCTATCCCATAAAACCAAACTTCACTGTACTAGTATCAAAGCAAATATAGCACCATCACTAAAGTTGAGAGAAAGGGCCACATAAACAACAGCATTCAAGGTGCCAACCAGGGACAAGACAGCTCTTAGAGGGCAGTAACAGAGAACACTACCTAGAATTATCATTTCTTGGACAAAAGCTGCTTGTTTAGCTGTATCATAGACATCCCTATGGGCACACGAATGCAAATAAAATAGGAAAATACTAGTATGCTAGCAATGCAATTACTAAATCAATCAGAATTCACAATAAGCATCCAAAATTGGGAGCTGAGTTATTGCCCAGATAAGAGACAGACAGAAACATTTGGAAGAGCGGTTACAAGCAGCACCAAATTCCACTGTGCTCTCCCACATGAGCACAGAGGAGCAATAGCCACTGAGAGCTGCTGATGGTGATGGAGAGGAGCAGGAGGAATGTTAACAATCTTCCCCTTTTGACCCACATCAGACTGAGATCACAAAGCAGCTTTGCGGGGATGGAGCCCATGAAAAGAAACACAGGCCACCCACAGGAAGGTATGCTGAGCTGACACAGGCTGATGCATCTGCATTCTTTCCCTTTTTGTTGGACCTGTTTAATTTATGATTCAATTAGAACAGTAGACTGTATATCTTATCTTTATATTGAAACCATTGCTGTTATTCATGAGACTTGATAAAAACAGCTTCATTTGGGACTTATTGACCTTTTTATTGCCAGTCCCAGGCTTTTCCAGCCACTAAACCAGTTGCAGCAGAACGTCACAATTTTTCATACCCTTACAGAAAGATGTCGTTGCCCGTGGATTTCCCTAGAATGCAGGATTAGCTCCTACCCGGACTGTTGGAAAAGTGTATTACCCTTCAGGCTGGTCACATTGTTTCTGAATGCGTTTGGCTTGTTGCTTCTGACACCTGGGTTTCCAACACCACAGTGCTTATTTATGAAACATTACATCACAGGAATCAGAGGCAAGGCTCAGTCCACTTACGTAACACTTTCTGCAACACTGAAACCAGGTAGCAAAGCACCTGCCCTGCTCGCTCGCCACAGCAATCCTACAGCCACAAAACACTGCTCAGAACTGTGCTGAGCCACACCACCAAAATGACTTCAGGCTGCGAAGTTTTTGCTTTATCCTTTTGTTGATACAGGTGAAACTCCAAGAACAAGAGTACCTTACTGAATTAAAATCTTCACAGAGTGATAACCGAGGGATGGAAGAAAATAAACAGGTTTTTGTAACAAAGGTTTAAAAGGATCAACAGAGCACAGGAGATTTGATGTAGCAAGGGAGGAAGGGAAAAAAAAGAAACCAAACTAACCAACTAAACAAACAACATGGAAGAGAAGTTCTCTGCTGTGTAAGAATATTTGGAACTAAGGCACTTGAACGAGATGTTGAAGGCACAGGCTGAGTTCCCAGCTGAGGATGCAAGCACCAAGTCTAAGACCAAGGGAGCCTCAAGATGAGCTTTGTGAGCTCCATACAATCCCAGCTGTAAAAGCTGAGCCCCTGCACGGGTTGCTGCTGTACATGTCAAACATTTAAGAGCTGGATGCCATTTAGGAGGCTCTGGCCTTTTCCTTACTCGCTGTAACCAGCTCCCACCAGAGGCTCCTATCCCAGAGTAAGGCTGCCTTACGCATTGGCAAATAATTTCACAGGTCATGACTTTGCCTTCTCAGACAAGTGCATAGGTGCTCTCTCTGCAGTATTCTTTGAACAGGAGCAAGCAGAACCCAGATACAGAGGAATATGAAAGTAAATTGGCTCTGCCATTGGAGATTTAAAACACTGAATCACACTTACAGATCATTCACCCGCACAATGGCGTCATGTCTGTGGCACAATAAGTCACTACTTTCACTAATTTAAAGCCCAATGAAATTCAAATACAATCTCTTCTTAGTTATTATGCCTAAAACCTCCAAGAGCTTCAAGAGAGCAAGCCTAGGTGTGTGTAACATTCTCAGTTAAGTGTTGTAAGAGGCTGCTAAGAACACCTTCCATCTCTGCCTTCCCTTATCTGACCACACTCTAAAGACAGCTTGCACCACAGTTCTGGGTGACACATGTGCCAGTTTTATGTACCTGGGATGTTACACAATGCCCTCACACGAGCAGAGACATGGGATAATAACACAATTACTGTGCCAGAACTCTGATCTCTGCTGATCTTGACTTACAGAAATGGCCTAAGATATCTACAAAAACCAAACTCACCAAAATATAACACAATGCAATTTATCTGTTTAAATAAAATACAAAAATACTCATACAGAGTCCCCCTCTAGTTATTTTTAAAGTCGTCAATAAACTGTTCGCGTTTACAGAAGAGGGCTCAGGTCACTGGAGGGTAAGTAATGAATACTTTTTAAGTTTTGAGAAAGTTATCAAATTTATTCATTCCTCCAATTTTTCCTTGAAAGATTATCATAAAGTCAGTACCACTTCTTCCAGTTTGGCCAAGTTAACCTCTTCCTTAATACCCATCACATGATTACTACTGTATGTTACCACTGTTATTTTTGCACATTATGGAACACTTACACCTAGAATTAGATGGCTCATCTTTAGGAGTCAATTTTATTTCCCCGAATGCAGTATTGATTGTCAGACCAGAAGATCAGCTGACTTGCTCTTTCTGCCAAGTTTCCAGTGTTCCATTATCCCACAAAGATACAATTTAAAGAGCATGCTGGTGTCACTTGACCTTGCACACTCCCTTCTCACCACACACACAAATCATTCTTTACCTCCTCAACACCACACATCAATCCTTAAAATACCACCATAAAAGGGTCAGTCCTGCAGCAGAGAAGGAATCAGCTTCTCAGGATTCCTCTACAACAGAAACAGAAAGTTCCCAAATAAGGGGAAAGTTGGAAACAAACAAGGACAATTCTGACGGCTCAAATTAACCATCCTCAATAAGCAACGCCTGCACCTCCAAGGAGCCTGACTGTTAGGGTTTAAAGATCTCTTGCGGGTTCACATATAGATCAGATTATCTCAGTGAGAAAAGGCTAAAAAGTAGTTATCATTTTCTGGCATTGTCAGATCCATTCTGTGGTGTGACCAGGAGTTCTCTGCACAGTTAAGTCCAGCAATCTCAGGATGAATTTTCTTTGATCTGAAGCTGAACAGGTGTTCTGAGGAAACTGAATCTGCATAGAAGCCGCTCTGATGGCCAAGGCAGCGCTAAACTATTAAATAGATAGAAACAAGTCTGAAATTACAGGATGGAAAGGAGGTCTTAAATAAAATCACCCCCATGCACACACATACCCCACCCCCCCAAAAGAAAAAAGGAGGGCAAGAAACAGAAAACCAGATAATCTTCTAAGAGTGAGACACATGCAACAAAAATCTACAGATTAGTAAAATGGGTCAAAACCAAGTTAGAGCCGTTTGCATAACATTTCTACGAAAATGGAGGTTTCTCAGCACAGAAGGCTTCAGACTTCTAAATTTTAAATTCAGAATGAAAACAGAGACAGCTGCATGAACATCTTCCTCGTGCTGAGGAATCCCTCACAAACTGTATCATCAGCACCCTCAATACAGGAACATGGAAGAAATTGTAATCCCAAAGAAATAAAAGAAAAAAATCTGCTGGCTATTAGGCCAGGGTACAGTCATTCCTAACCCTGCTGATTTCTGCTTTTTAACAGAGCAAACTAATTGTCGTGGAAGTTACAAATTCCATATTCCTTTATTTAAAAGTCACATATCCTTAAAATACAGTACTAAGAACAACAGCATGCAAAGATCATAAAACTAGCTTACACCTGTTCTGTGCATGTCATCTGGAAACCACCTTTATTAAAATGCCTTTAAAAGTATTTTCCAAAACAGATGGAAACTATCACAGAGGTTTTAAAACCTAAAAATCCAGTCTCCATGAAGACTCTGGTAAGAAACCAGCTCTCCTAAAACGTTCATATGCCATCAACTCCTCTGTCATTGCAGAATGTTACTTCAGTTTCTCCTATTAAAAGGAGCTGTCATCACAAGCTGTTGAAGGCAATACCAGCAGGTCAGAGCAGAAGCTCAGCCAGGCTTTGCTTTAGCAGTAGCACACGGGGCACAAGGAAATATTCATAGCTGCAGCTATGCAGGGCTCCTTTCATTAGCTCTCAGCGTTTTCCAAGTCATGGTCAGATAGGATCAATAACACCAACTGATAAAGTCACGATGCATACTTCTGATATTGTATGGAAAGTTTGAAGAATTTCTCCTCTGAAGGGCACTAACCTCAGTATGCCCTTGGAGAGCAACTTCCTGAATTTTAAAAAGTGACTGAAGTATGGTTCCCTTTCCTTTCCAGAGAGTCAGCGGGAACTGAGGCTTTAAATGGATTTAAGTGAAGAAATGACCACACAATGAAGTAGCTAACAGTAGATCAATTTTTGTGGGATATCCCAGGGGAGTAGAGAAGGAGGAGCTGCCACTACTCTAAGACCAAACAGGGTGGGTTTTGCTCAAGGTGCTACTAAAACTGGGCGAGACTCAGAGTGCACAACCATGACATGAACAATGAGGCAATGACTGACACACGCACACCGAGGTTTCGCAGAATTTCCCAATCACACTAATGAATACTTTATTGAAGCAATTTTCTTTGCTGTCCTCTTCATCCTCCTCAGAGGTAGAGCCTGTGACTGCATCCCCATGGCAAGGGCAGCAGAAACACACAGTGCAAGCGACGATAATTTTCTATGTATTTTATGTGCACACTGATGTGATTCAACAGCTGAGAGAGCGAAACTGACCAGAACCAACCAGCAGGCAGCACATGCAACTCATCAAAAGAGTAGCAAAGTTCTGGCATTTAGTAACTAGTGAATGCCAGACTAACAGTTCCTACTGTTCCTACTACTTTTCTAGATTAAAAAATTCCCTAGATCAAAAAAAAAGAACATTTTCTTTCCTATTTTTGCCTAATTTCTAAAGTTTCTCAGAGAAGAAAGGAATAGACTCTAAACTAGCTTTATGAAATTAAAGAAAAAATGTTTAAAACTATTTTGAAGGATTTGTTTTGGAAAACTTAAGTCTCAAAACTCTCCTTCCTAGGCGTGTCAGCATCACAAATAGCTATTTAATGCTACATATGTCAGAACTCAAGCATAAAACCCACAGAAATATAAAATATTACCCCCTCATGCCCCTGATTCTACATCACTCCATGCCTCTGGAAAAAGTTAACAAGTGCCACCAGCTGTTTAAAAAAAAAAAGTCTTCCTCAGGCCAAGCTGTTGTCAAACTCCCTCAAAGTGCTAATGAAACTTTGCCTGATTAAAGATTGCAAAACCATGCTTTTCTCAGAATTAATGCAACATGCCAGGTCTTATTTTGTCATTCTGAGAGCCATGCCAGCAGGAGCACAAGTACCATTGTCAACAGCTTATCACGAAACCTAACGTATACGGGAAATATTCACACTCTAGACAACACAGAGTGGCAAAAATAACTTCTACTAGGTAATCATCCAGGATTAATATGTCAATAGTTTTTACATGATGTCAAGAGCACTGAATTTGGAGAAACACAGTATATAAGAGCAAAACTCCAAGAGCTTGGAGTGGAGGAGAAAAAAAAAATCAAAAGTTAAGCTGATAAAAACATAGGATAAAACCACAATAAACAGCAGGGACAGGAATTTGTCTATATTGAACAATTGTCTAGAATTGAGACTCAGGTGGTCTGATCTGTATGCTACACAGTCAGGGGCTTGGGGGCTGTTGTTTGGGGATTATTTTTAACTACAGAACTGCTGTTTTCCCCAAAGTTTTCAATGACTGAAGAACATTCACATATATTATTGCTTTTCAGAGCAGCTATAATTGGACTTGAAGTCTTACAGATCACACTTAAAAGCTTATTCTATGAAAGAAACCTTCCACTTTAGCAGTAATTTTTTTTTTTTTGTTATGTGATAATAACACGGCTTTCCTATTTGAACAACATTTTTGTTTTTTCCTCCCCTACACAACAACATGACCACTGTCTCCTCTCTCCCCACAAACACCCTAGTTTTAAGCGAAGTGGCAAAAAGTATAAAAGTTTCTCATTTCTAAAATTCAAAGGCCTCTTACACGCCATAGAAAATCCCTAATTTTCAGTACCTTAAATACATTGGATAGAAACACTTCAGAACAAAACACAGCACTGTAGGTGACCTACAAGCATAATTAACTTCTAGGCATTGGCTTTAATAGTACTCATGGTGTCGTGGCCAAGAGCTGTCATAACAAAAGAACTAAAACAAGAAAGTACATTCTAGTCTTCCTGTCACGTTTTAAAAACACGAGCTCCTGAACAAAACATTTTAGAAAACACTGAAGTGAAATAAAGACCAAAGGGCCATCCAAACAATCAACAGCAAAGTACTGCAGGACTATAAACAACCTTGAATAACAAATTATTTTCTTTTCTTATGCTGCTAACAATTTTGGCTCTGCAAAGCCTGGAAATTGTCTTACGAAAAACTGTAACAGGATTTTAAAAAGAAAAAGAAAAGGAAAATATTTAGCACACAATTATTGATGTGATTTGGCAAATCAGTGCATTATAACTGATAGGTCTCATTATCTCCAAAAGGAAGCACATAATCAATAAATTAGGATCTGGAAATGATGGAAGAGGTGCCAGTTTTTTCAGTAGTGGAAATGCCCAGCCTCATCCTCTGGCAGGTACCAACAGAGCAACAGCACATGATAGTACAGTAGTATTTGGAACAGAAATCAAGCAACAAGCATCAGTCAATTCCCAGAGAAATCAGAGAGAGATTTACAGTGGCAGAAATATTTTTGTAGGGAACTCACTAACAAACATCGACTGTGTCAAAGCATGACCCCACTTCCAACACTGAGCATCAATATCGTCTCAAGAGCTGAGCATCTCCCACATCCACCACGCAAAAAGGCACTCTAAACTCTTAGAGCCTGATCTGACAGTCTTCCCAAACCATGGGAAATCTGCTGCCCTTGATGGATTGAAGGATCAGGGGATCAAGCTGAGTGTCCCCTCTAGTCCTGAGGTTACTCCAAGCCTAAGATGTAACACACCGCTGGGAGACTGAGAACAGTCACCTTCTTTAAGAACTCAACACTTCCAACCCAACCTAGGTTACAAACCTTTCAGAAAAGAAGTTTTTAAGCTACCCACTTGGTGAAAGCACAAGGTCACATTTTCTCCCTTTATCCTTGAGACAATTGTTGAAAGAGAGACAAAAAAGCCTGGAGTTCTGACAGAACAGCAAGAAGTGCTGTCTTCTTGTTCTGGGAGCTCTCTTTCAAAATACAGGGCTCACAAAAAGAAGTAGTGCTGGGCAGGGGGAACAGCATCTTGCTGGGCCAGAACTTAGAGGGCCTGACTGCCAGAGCAGTGACTTATTTCTAGCTGATCAGTCCTCCTGGGGCATTAATTTACATTCCATTTCAAAGCAGGAACACCACACAGATTTGAGAGAGAAACATGAGAAACCATAACAATCTACAGTAAAAGAGATAATATTCCATCTTCTCTGTCCAGTTAAGTGTTTCAAGTAGCAGCAAAAACAGTGTTAAAAGCAGAAAAGTTTAATGATTCAAAAGATACCAAATTCAGGGGGAAAAAAACCCAAACAACACAGGATAAAGCTTATTCAGCCTTGATTAATTATAGCTTTAATCTTGAAAGTTTTCAGTTTTAGTTTCAGGAGTTCTGGGCATAAGGCCCAAAAAAAAAAAAAAGGGAGGAGATAATTCAGTTATCATACTTTCCCAATCCCTTTTCACTAAACTTACTTCTACTGGGAGAAGTGTCATTTTGCCAGTCAGACATTGTGTAATAAGCCAAAAGGCACTCTTTCTTTGCCCTGAGAACAGGAGTCTTCACAGTTACAATGGGTTATGCCATGTGTTCAGCAGGACGAATGTGGGACCAGGCCACTCACAACACAAGGCAGCATTTGTGAGAGCAATAAACAGAGAACGACTACATCGAGTACCTGGGGGAGACAGACCACAGCAGCAAAGCCCCTTCACCTGACTTTGTGGCCTGGGTCTAACCACTGCGGAGGAGGGAAGGACAGGGAGAAAACCAACTCCTGTGGCCACCTGAGCCACGGTGAAAAGAAGTCTTCAAGAGCATCTTCTCCTTACCTGCCCTGCAGCAACGCCGAAGGTGGTTTGATGTGGATGTCCCTTGGCAGTCCCCAGGTGCCAGGGTGTGGGGGCAGCCCTCGCCGTCCCCTACAGCGACCCACACACCGGGGGCGGCAGCCGCCTGCGGGGCCAGGTAGGGATGGGGGAGCCTCCAGCCCTTACCTGGGCGGCTTTTCCGTCTCCACCCCACACGCACATCGCTACTTCGTGACAGAGGTGTGGAACACAGGCAAGGCAGACACGCAAAGCACACCTGCGCCCCGAAGCGCCACATTCCCAACAGAGCGGGGGCATTAACGAGGGGTCCCGTGTTGTTTTGGGAGCCGTTCTCGCCATCGCTCGCCCCAGCAGAGGCAGAGCAGCGCGGCCCTCACGGCGGGGCCGGGAAAGACGCTCCCGGCTCCAGCCTCGCACCTGGGCGGGCAGGGCACAGCACGCTCCCCTCCCGGCCGACCCGCAGCTCTCAGCCGGCGGGCGCTCAGCCCGCGCTGCCCCGGAGTGTTGAGGAGAGGGGAGAGGAGGAGAGAGGCAAGAGGAGGAAAAGCAGAAGGAGCCGGCGGTCCGGCATGCCCACCCTCACCCCGCCCGAGGGCTGTGCTCTCACCTGATCCCCGCCGCCCCGCGCCGCCGGACGAGAGGAGAATGAGCAGGACGACGAGGAGGCCATGTTGCAGCACTGCCGGGCTCCGCTCCTCACTTCACCCAGCCGTCCCGGGCTCACCCTAGCGCCGGGCCGTCCTGCAGGTGGGGCCGCGCTCTCCTCGCGCGGCGGGCAGGGCACAGGGGCGGGCGCGCTGAGCTCCGGGACAGCCACCGCCCCGTCCCGTCCCGTCCCGCCCCGTGCCGTGCCTGGAACCGGCGGTGCCACACGGCGGGGGCAGCGCCCCGAGGGCCGTCCCGCTGCTGAGGCAGGAGAGCGGGCACTGCCGGGGGCTCCTCAGGGCTGGGAACCGCCTCAGCCGCGCGCACCTGGAGAGCGCGAGCTGCAGGTGAGCGAGGCGCGCTCTGCCCGCGCGGCGCCCGCCAGCCGCGGGGCGGGAAAGCTCAGCTGAAGTTTGTTAAACAAAAGTGCGGAGCCAACGCAATCGCCGCGCTGCCGTGCACAGGAGCGCCGCAGGTGCAGTGCAGCCACCCGAATGCAAATGCGGGACCGCTCGCACCTGAGCAGCGGCGGGAGAACGGCCATGGGCAGCTGCACCTGTGGATAGTGGGCAGCTGATCCCTCCTCGGAACGCACGTGAACCTGGGCTTTCCCCCACGGCAGAACTGAGGGCTGTGCAAACCTCACACCCGAAGTGCCGCCGTGGTCGGAGCAGCAGTTAGTTCTGCTCGTATTTAGTTTTAAAAATGTTTTAATCATTCTTATTAAAATCATTCTCATTTTGTGTTTTATCACAGCACTTGGAATTGTGAATGTATTGTAGAAGCAACTAAGATTAGTTTTGACTTAAATTACCTTATGCTGTCTTTACTTTTCCTCTCTTCTCACAGGGCTATCCTTGGCACATCAAACAACTTTCCTGTTTTAATTAGAACTTGATTTACCCATTAGTAGTGGTGAAACACGACAAATGCTATTATGCACTAATTTACCTATAAATATCGGTGATAACAGCTTAATCCTGTTAGTTTTCCTACCGTGGGCCTTAGTGCTGTAGGTGCAATTGACGAAACACGGACCCAGTTGTATAAACTGACTATAGGTGTTTATGCGTCTTTGGATACTGTGTAACTAATTGCTTGTCACTCCCTCTCTAATGTGTAAACTTTTTTCTTTGTATATAGAGCCAAATAAAAATATTTAACCAAAGACCTTGGCTGTGTCTCACATGGAGAATGTTTCTATTCCTCTTATTTTGGATGTGAGTCATTTCCTCAGCCCACTCAGAGAACTGAGAGCCAGAGGAGATGGGGGAAAAAAGGATCCCAAGCTCCATGTTGGCTAAAAGCAGGCGTGAAGCAAGGCTGATCACACTCACTGATGGGCAGTGGCAATTAGCAGTTCTGTGGCTGGGTCACGCTATTTTTATACAACTCATGTACTACACCAGCACTGCATACCATCTTCCATTGCTCTTTGGGAAGGAAAATTAGAGAGACTTAAATGGGATTTGCAGAGTGAAGGAGAAAATAACACCTTAAGAGGAAAAAAATGGTTTTACTTGAAATGAAAAGTGGTTTTTAAGTCTACTCTTACAATTGCTAGGAGGAGGAATTTTTAAACAAAGTGTGATGTGTACATGTAAATCCAGATTCTATTTCCACAGGCTTATAAACCTCACTTGTCTCATCTACACTCCCACCTGGAAGAGTACAGCTTCTTTTTTGGCAGCTGGAATAATGCCTGGAGGGAAGGAAAAGTTAACTTCCCTTACTTCAGGAGAGGCTTCAGGTCAGGCTTCCCTGACAGAGGTTTGGAATTTAAATGTGCTGTTGCAGTGCATTTGATCTGATCGAGCACAGTAGCGGGTGGATGTTGTAAGATGAAAAAGGATAAACAGATAAAACCTGAGGTAAACTGGAAAAAAAGAATATTATGTGTTGAAATGAAACAGCTATTCCAGGAAAGAGATTTTTAATGTAACAGTCTCCAAGTGAGGAATGCTGCTGATTCAGTTCCATTGCTGCCGCAGCCAGGGCCTTGCATTTGTGCACAGCCTCAGGGAACGGGGTTTGTGGTAGCCTTGTTCCCTGGAGGGACGTGCTGCTATCCAGCGCTCCACACCCACCTCAAAACCAGCCCCCTCCTGCCACCAGGCACTGCTTGCCTGCACCAGGCTGAGGGAGCTCCAAACATGACTCTGACTGCACCTCCCCTGCTCTCATGTATCCAAGCAGAAGCTAAAAAGCAGTTTATTGGGTTCTGCCATTTTCCTTCTTGGATTGTAAGCTAAGTGAAATGCAAAAACTAAAATGAGGAACCAGCCACCTGACCTGGGGTCAAGAGTGAATGCTTTGCCCGACTGCAGTTAATGGGAGTTTTGCCAAAGACTTCTGGTGGAGCCTGGCTTTTTGCCCAGATGCTCCAAAGAAACAAAAGGCACCTTTTTTTCCCTCTGCCCCCAGGTTTGAAACATATATGCTGTTCATCTTTCTTATTTAATTACAATTATTAAAATAAAATCCAGGTTGGACGTGTGTAGGTATTTCTCTAGAGGTATGTATGAAACCAGCTGTGTGTCCCACGATGAAGGAAGATCCGCAGTGACAGTGAAGCATTCCCTACTGAGGGAAAGGAGTTTGGTAAAGTCAGAGTTGGGGGAAGATTTCAGGCCAGCAGTCACACAGGCCAGCCCCTGGAAGCCACCCCCAATAAGCTCAGCAGGGACTCTGTGCACCCCTCTGCTCCCTCCCTCAAGGTCCACACACACCACACTCTCCCCTCACTTCTTTTTGTAAAACTTCCCCTCATTTCAAATTCAGCCGAGCTTTCCTCCAGGAAGATACAAACCCATGAATAACCAGTGACAGCTCCTATCTACAGTATCTCCTTATTTGAAATGAAGGGGTAGTTTATGATATTTTCATTTTTGCAATCATATCAATATTCAGGATTTTCAGGTAAAGTGATTTAGTTCATGTTACCAAAAAAAAAAACCCTTAAAAATACTTTGTACCTAAATTCAAGTACTTTAAGTGCATTTAAAATATTTCTATTAATGCTTTAAGGAGACATTGACAATTTAATTCTTTTTTCTAAGCAGCTTCCATCTTGTTTTATTTTCCAACAATTCTCAGGAGCTTTTTGTTTTCTGGCATCCTATCAAAATGCTAATGCAGAATGAGAGCAGCAGAGGAGTTCTCCACATTTCATGATAGTGGGAACTGTCCTGCATGATGAGAGATTTAACAGGTTAAATGTATCACCTGAGATATGCATTAAAGAGATGTTATCCCTCTAATATTTTCTTGCATTCCTAAGTGCAAGTACATCTCTCCTAATGTACTTTTGCATTTGTCACGTTAACAAAATAATCTTTGAGTTTTAATAAATGTTAAAAGAAGTCAATCAATGTTTGTATTTATCTGCTTTTGAGCACAGTGAACACAACCTATTTTAGATACTCTCATTAGTATTCACAAACCAGTTGACTTTTTTTAGTCCCATCATTATGTAAAAGACAGAATACACTTTCTTTCTTCCTTACAGTAATGTTATTGCTGAGGAGAATATGATTAATATATGAAAGACAAGACGATATTGATTCTTGCAGCTGCCCTCTGCTCAGCAGAGAAGGAGCTGTTCAGAGCACTACACTGGGTTCTTAGCCATGAGCACAACTGTAATGCCATAATCCCAGCTCAGCATTGTTGGTCTGATCCTGTGTGCCTTGCACAAACAGCGCAGCAGTTCAAGCAACTGGAAGTCTGAGGTGCCAAAGAGGTTTTAACGTATGTACCCCTTGGTCATTTATATAAATAAAATGTAATTAACATTGTGTTGTCAAGGCAGACCTAGATTCCTTCGCTGTTTGCCTTGGAGTTTTCCCTCGCTTTTGCACTTGCATGATCCATCTTTGGCTGTAAAGGGGAGCAGCAGTTGCAGGGATTCCCACATCGTCCGTCTGTGACTCAGCTGTCAGCAGGCTCACTGCTGCTGTTCCTTCAAGCACAACAGTGAATCCCTTCAAACACAAAAGGCACTGCGATTGTAGTTGTACCGCTTGTCTCAAGCTGCATCATTAGCTCCTGACACGTCCAAAGCAATGATCAACAGAGATAAGCACTATCCAGTCAGAAAGGAGATGTGATTTATGTCCTAAGGATACGCAGACAACAGCGAGAGGCAGGAAAATGCAAGGTAAGCAGACCTGTCAGACTGATGTTTGACAAATTAATGCCATGTCGAGTCTATGCTGACATGCACTCGGCCTTGTGGGCAAGGTACTGGAGCTCTAAGAGAAGGCCACAGGCTGAGGGCAAGGCAGCCTCTGCTGCTCCTGGAGGAAAGCATTCACACAGCAGCACTCTGCCCTGCTCTAAGGTGTTGGCATGGCCTTCAGTCCATCCAACATGGACACTAGAGCAGAATGATGTCCCTGAGCTGCTTACTTGTGGTTAAGCCAGCACAGCCTGGGCACTGAGGCACAAGAGCTGACACAAAGGCAGGGACAGTGATGCTGGGCTTCAAGTGCAACAGTGATCAGACAGATCTCCGAGCCATCCATCTTCCAGACCTTTTCTAAAGGTATCAGAAAAAGCTGATCATGTTACCTTAGGCGCTGACCAAGGGGGTGACCCGCTCACCCAGATCACAGCGCTGTGTGCTGCTGGCTCACGGAGAAGTCCCCTCCTCCTGTGTGAAACAGAAGTGAGACTACTGGGCTCCTTCGTAGGACAGAGATGTTCTTCAACCAGATTTCCTTATGGTGCCTTGTGGTCTTCCCCACTGAAAGCCCATGACACAATGGGATGTATGGAAAAAGATGTATTCTCAAAGAGTTTGAAAATTCAGTGAGCATTCTGAGAATGAACAATTAGTGTCCAGCAGGAAGGACAGTCTGAGCACAGGTCAGAAATACTTGTGTATATTTAAACTAAAGCCAGGGAAAAAAGATCTCGCTTTCAAGAAAATTCAGATCAGTGTATTCAGTACTTTCAGACACAGTATATTTTATGCATAATCTCTATATATTTTAATGTAACTTATATTAATTTACAGTACTGAATATTTGTAATGCTGCAACACCACCACCAACCCCACCAAATTAACTAGGGTTAGCATATGCCTGGGACTTCCAAGACATGTTTTCTTTTTCTCTGAAGGAAAAGGGGGACTTTGGCCACCTTCCTAAGGTCCCTAGACAAGGACTAGTCCAGCAGCAGTGGCTCCAGCCCCGTGCTGGCTATCCAAAATGATTCCCCCAAAGCTGCAGAACACATTGACAGTGCTGTTCATGCAGAGCCAGGCCTGAGGGATGTGTCCCACACTGTGCCTGAGCTGTGCAGCTGATCCATATGCATGGCTGTGCCTGGGATGTCCTGGGTGCTTTGGGCTTGTGACACGCAGGGTAGAAACTCTCTGTTTATGCAGGGCAGAGCACGTGGGGCTCTTTTCCTATGAATTGCACAAGATGTGAGGCCATGTTCCCATACGGAATTTCCCAGATATACAAAAGCCTTGTTCTAGGCAGGTAAATCCCCAGCAAGTGGTGAGAATAGAGGATTCAAAGCAAACACAGACCCGCAAACATGCGCGCCATATGCTGTGAAAATTCCCTGCGAGGGAAGGGAAAGTGGAGGGGGTTTAGCCCTGGAACACACTTGGGGGAGGAATTGGATGAGCTCCCTCTCGCCTTTGCCATGGGGTGGTGATGAGAAGAAGGAAGTGTACCATAAACAGTCCTGCCTCCTGGAATCACCCTCCCAAAGAAATGCTTTAAGGGAGAAGCTGCATGTTTTTGTTTGCAACAGCCTGCCCTGCTTACATTTAAGACAAGCAGCAAACCCGTCCTTCAAGAATGTTGTAAACCAGTGCAATGAAGTAATTAAAAAATGCAGTTACATCAGCAGCGTGGAATGCTGCCTGTGTCTCCCCCCTGCAGGGACTACAAATTTCCACAGGAGCATGCTGTCCCAGGACTGTCTGCTGATGATAAACTGGTGCCAGAGTGGGTCAGCAGCATCACAGAATTCATAACGGAACAATCCTGCTGGGGAAAGACCTATAAAACTACAAACACGTGACCTTTGTTAATCTATTTAGCATTTCAGTTTCTCAGTAATAAAATTTTGTGATGTTTGGAATAGTATTTCCGCAGGCTGTTTTAAAGTTCACGTGTACTGCAGTACCACTTCCTTGGGTACAGTGGAGGGAGGTCACAGCTGGCAGCACTCGCTGAGCAGGGCCCATAGGTGCCTCTCTAATTCTGTCCCCAGCCCTTCTTTCAGAAGCTGGGATAGCACAGGGACTAATCTTTCTTAATCTGGGAGCAGGGATACAGAACTTTAATTTGCGTACAGACACACGTCCCAGCTTCTGGGGAATTAAGTGACCCAATGACCTTTTATTAATGCATATGCTTTAAAAGCAGCTCCCAAGGCTGCAGCAGCATTTCCCAGATCAGCAGCCACACAGCCAGAAATAATGAATTTATACTCTGGCCGGCCATGGCATCCAAATCTAACAGCCTTGATTAAGAGGAGCAGCTGCAGCCAAAGCCTAGCCAGGTCCTAACATGATTGTACTCCCCAAACGATGCCAAGAGCACACTGCGTTATTCCAGCGGTGCCCAGGGTCCAGTGAAGAGCTATGAAGTTGATCAAGAGACTGGAGCATCTCTCCTATGAAGAAGGAACTTCATCTCTGTCTGTCCCTGTGTGCAGGGAGGGCTCCGAGCAGGGAGCAGGCGCTGCTCCGTGGGGCCAGCAACGGCACCAGAGCAACGGGCAGGAACTGATACCCAGCAGTTCCACCAGAACACAAGGAAGAACTTCTTCACTGCGCAGTGACTGAGCACTGGGACAGATTGTCCACAGAGGTTGTGGAGTCTCCCTCACTGGCGATATTCCAGAAGCATCTGGACTCGATCCTGTGCCTTGAGCTCTAGGACGACCCTGCTTGAGCAGGGAGGAGGGACCAGATGACCCACGGGTGTCCCTTGCAGCCTGACCCATTCCGTAATTCTAGGATGGTGACCAGTCCGCCCAGTGTCACCGGTTTAGGGCTAGCCGGAATCACTCCCCGCGCCGCCCGCGAACCACGGGGACGCCCGGCGCATCCTCAGTTTGCCGCGCCCGGCCGCACACCATTTCCCTATTTTTCCTCTCGAGGCGCCGCAAGCCGCCCTTTGGGCCTCGCTTTGGCGCGGAGCGCGCTGATTGGCCGCTTTGAACGGGCGCGGCGCGGCGCCATTGGCGGAGCGCGGCGGGCGGACGGTTCGAACGCGTGGCGGCCCCGCCCCCGGTGCGCGCGGCGCTGCGGTCGTGCCTGTGCGGCG
>VZRN01005945.1:308996-325245 GCA_013397935.1 Dasyornis broadbenti | reverse complement strand
GGGTCGTTGGTGCGCGTGGCCGCGTAAGGGTAGGGGGAGCCGGGGGAGAGGGGTGCGCGCTCCCGAGCCCCTGCGGGGTCCCGCTCCCGAGCCCCTGCGGGGACAGCGCGGCCGCCCGGCCCTTCCCGGTGCGCGGCGGGGAGCGCCCCGGAGAGCCGGGCAGGGAGTGCGGGAGCGCCCTGGGCCGGCGGGAGTGGGGCAGAGGTTGGGCTGCACCGAGCGGGCCCTGTGCGGCGAGCGGGCGCTGCCCGCCCTGGCCGGAGCCCGCAGGCTCCCGGAGCCGTAGGTAACTCGGATCTGCTCGGTATCTGTGCCCGCCCTGAGGCTGGTGCTGCACCCCGGCTGTGCAGCTCCGGAGCAGCGGGGGAGGTGTGGAAGGCCAGCCCTGGCTGTCGCCTCCGCGTCCCGCTCGGGCTGTGCGGGGTACTCCCAAGTGACACCCTGGGCCGGTGCTCCCTGGCATGGCTAACACCCAGTCCCCTCATTTTTACACAGTGGCATTCCTATCTGTTCCTATCTCATTCGTATTGAGTGAGTAGCTAGGCAAAAATTATTAATGGGGTGCACTTTTTTTCAATTCCCTGGAGGAGCTTTCTTGAAAGTTGGGGGTTTTTTTCTCCTTGGAATCACTGCCCACTCGTACTTTTGGATGTAGTTTTTCTAGCTAGAATTCTTAATACATATATTCAGTGTTTTTGTTGAGGAGAACAGTTAAGTGTTTCACGTTACATCTTAATCATGTGAGGCACAGCTGGCTTCTAAAACCTGGCATAGTTTCAGTGACTTGGCTGTGTTCAGGACAGCAACTGTTCACCCTCATTTTCTGTTTCTTTTCCTGGCCGTTTCAGGGATAACCACAGCAATGGATGATTACACAAAAATAGAGAAGATTGGGGAAGGTAAGTATGGGGAACAGTGAGCTTTTAAATGCTCCCCAGTTTGAGCTCTCAAGTGTCCCAGAAGCTCTGTGCACTCTGCCTATTACAGGAAACGCTGAGATTCAACCTAGTGGCTCAATAAGCCTGTGCCTTACTGTGGTAATTCTCTCTATATGCAGAAGCTCTCAATCCGCTGTTCTTTTGAAAGTGACACGGTCTCTTTAAAACAACTGACCAATGTTGAAAAGCATCTGCCTTCATTGTGAAGGCTAATGCTGTAACAGTCCTCCAAGAGGGGGAAAAATGTTCTGAGTCCTGAAACCAGCTTAAAATTTAGGAAGCTGCCCCATTACTGCATATATGGACTTACCAATTGCCCCGAAGTTGTGCAGTGTGTCATTTTGCTTGGAGCTGCTGGTAGGGAGTAGTATTTTCTGGATTGTTCTGCTCTGGCAGAGCAAGATTATAACAGATGATATCTGGGCACTACAGATCCCAAGGAAATGAACAGATTGGAAACCTGTGGAGAAGTGAATTTGAACAATTACTTTACAATGAGACACTGAGAAGATGGCTTCAATGCAGGTGTTAGTCACAGCTCCCCTTTTACTGGCAATCCAACCCGTGTTACCTGTAGTCAGTGTGTTTATAACATGCTACATAATGCTCTAGCCTTACGTAGACTTGAAAATTTGAAGTAAGCTGCTCTGAGATTGCACTCTCCAAGGCAATAGCAAAAGGAGTGCTCGGATCTTGCAGCAAAGCTTTGTAACCAAAGCTTTGTGCATGAATCTTTCTGAAATAAACTAGTTTGAGCTTCATGAGAGTGATTAATGCTTCCAGAAGGGTAAAAAGAGAAGGCTTACACTGTCTTGGTTTGAGGATTCTACTGCTATGAACACTGATGATTAAAATGGATTGATTTGAGATTTAATATTGGTTCCAATTTCAGCTTCTGCTGAGACCCACAGCACTAGCCTCTCTCTTGCACTGATTGTGCCAGAGGTATTTCTACAGCTCAGACCCATGGATGGGGGGATCTGCAGAAGGAGCACTACTTCCATTTGCAGCTAAACCTTCAACATTTTAATAAATCATAACCCTGTATAATGATCTTGCCTGAAAGTTAATCAACTTGAAACTCAAATAGTATCTGATTTAATAACTACATCTTCCAAATATTCAACTTTCACACTTAGACTTCTTAAGCATCCTGTCCCAACAAATGCTACACTTCACGGGTGGCATGCTTTTAACAAACAAAACTATTGCTCAGTTAAACTCCACAGCTAAGTAGTAGTTTGTAATCAAACCAAATGCTCAGTTTGGGAGGACTTTTCCTCTGTTAGCAGTCTGTGTTTTCAATAACTTCTTTGTACCTGAAGCTGGTACTTCCTATATTTGTTTCACTGTCTTTTTGTTCAGGTACCTATGGTGTTGTGTATAAAGGTCGTCACAAAACCACAGGCCAAGTGGTTGCAATGAAGAAAATACGTCTAGAAAGTGAGGAGGAAGGTGTTCCAAGTACTGCTATCCGAGAAATTTCTTTATTAAAAGAGCTGAATCATCCCAATATAGTCTGGTATGCATATACTGGTATTTAGCTAAACTCTTGGAAGGGCACTAGGTCCCTTCAGATAATAAATTATTTTTCCACTTGTCTAGTGAGGTGAGAACCACTCTGCTCAATACAGTGTCAGCTTTGCAGCAAGTAGTTAAATTCCCAAATTCCATGTTTATGCCAGTTTTCTAATTAAGCCTTCCTCATGTGCTGCCTCTTCCTATTCTAGGAATATAACAAATTTTTGTTAATTTAGCAATTTATGTAAATTCTCTTCAGAGAGGCTATTGTGAGAATGGAGGCATCGTGAGTCATGAAAACTGGCTGAAGCTGTTTCTTTAGGCAGTCTCAGAATTTTATTTGCCACCTTGGAATACACCATTTGAGTGAAGTGTCGTGCTGTTCTTCCCTGCTGCTCTATAGCAGGAATTTAAATGTGTTTTGGTGCTGTCATAGCTGGCACACCTGAGCTACAGGTGAAGCTTCCATCAGTGACTTCTTGGCGTATAAAAATGATTGCAGCTATTGTTTACCCCACAAAATATTTGCTTGCTCTTTGATGGAACAAAACGCTTGATGTTTAATGTGCCTTAAAACTGGCCAGGTAGTGTCTCAATGTATGTTCGCTTGGGTTTAGGAACCCCTATGCTCTAATAAGGATGAAGACAATTAAAAATGTGTGCAAATCCTGCTGTGTCTATTAGATTCCTATGGTAATATTCCCTTAAACCCTCCTAGTAATTCTGGCTCTGCTGTAACAAGCCAGCTTCAAAGAGAAGCCAGGCACCAATACCCACAGGTGTTTTTTCTTTAAAGGCAACAGGATTTTTTCCTCAGACTCCTGTGTCTTATACGAGAGGACATAAGTTTAAGACGAAGCATACAGGCTTTTTTCTCAGTCTGACACTATTTCAGATACACTTGATTTTCCAGAGGACAGTATAACTAAGTCTCTTGTTTGAAGACTTTTAAGGCTCCTATAATACGAACCTGGATATGTCAGCTTGTATCCCTGTTGAGAGAGGAAGTGTAACTGAGTCCATGCATTTTGCAGTGGAATTAATTGTGTACTCAATTTTTAGTCTTCAGGATGTTCTTATGCAGGATTCAAGACTGTACCTTGTCTTTGAATTCCTTTCCATGGATCTCAAGAAATATTTGGATAGTATTCCATCTGGCCAGTATTTGGAGCGTTCACGTGTTAAGGTAAGGAGGACAATTTCTTAATATTAGAGGGAATTTAATTTCAAGATGACCTACTAAGCCATAAGCAGCTCTTATATTCAGTATAATTAACTCCTTGAGGAGAAATGAAAGGTTAAATAAGCAGCTGTAGATGATAAGATGAATGTGAGTTTTGCTTTCAAATGCCACTTGAAAATCTTTTAATTACTGAGATTAAACTGTCTTAAACTAATCTTCAGAATTAATTTGTGTGGCTTTTTATTGATATTAACTCAGTATCTGCAATGCTTTGGATCTCCATTTCCTGCTGCTGTGGTGAAAGCTAATGTAAGGGAAACACTTGTGTTACAGGACACTGACGTGTACTAAAGGTAACTCCTCTCCTTCTTTCCTCCCACTTCATCCTTTCTAGAGTTACCTGTACCAAATTTTGCAAGGTATTGTCTTCTGCCACTCAAGAAGAGTTCTGCACAGGGACTTGAAACCTCAGAATCTCTTAATAGATGACAAGGGGGTGATTAAACTGGCGGACTTCGGATTGGCCCGAGCCTTTGGAATTCCGGTGCGGGCCTACACTCATGAAGTGAGTTGGGACGTAGTTCTGGTGGTTTGGATAATGCTCACTTGTGTCCTGCTGAGAACTGACTATGAAACAGCTAAAAAGAATCATGGAGTTTTATCAAGTCATAAGCTAACAAAATAAGGAAAAAGTTATGTTTTGTTTTCCAAAAGAGTTTTCCACCTCTTTCAAATTTTACTCGAGGTGCTTTTACTCTGAAGTTCCAAAGCATCTTATGAATCCCATGATTGCCTTGACAGTGAGTCAGATGAACTAAAACTTGCTCACTGGCAAGGCATTTTTGCTTTGCAAAGCACTCGAGTTTGAGAGGTTTTGTGCCTGGGTGCCAAAGGATTTCCTGCTCTTGGGAAGTCATGTAGGCAGCTGCTTTTCTTGAAGTAGAAGCTACTGCAATGGAGTTGGTTTGTCTACAAAGGAAGTTTGAAAGCAGTATTATACTTTCACTAAAACTTCTAGTACTGTCTATTTCTACCAAAAAACTGCAGATGCTGCCTAATAACAAAGAGACCATTGTTCTTGCAGTCAGTTAAAGGACATGATTCCACAAACTTAACCTTTCCCTGTTCCACAGGTAGTGACACTGTGGTACAGGTCTCCAGAGGTGTTGCTGGGATCTGCTCGTTACTCCACTCCTGTAGATATCTGGAGCATAGGCACCATATTTGCTGAGTTGGCAACTAAAAAGCCCCTTTTCCATGGGGATTCAGAGATTGACCAGATCTTCAGAATCTTCAGGTATGTTGGGCTGAACCTTTCCTTGTTACCTTTGTGGCACCACACAGCAGCTCTGTGTAATTAAAAGTGTAAGAGCACATAACAGATTTCTGACTAAACTGCTGAATATTTTGCTTCTGTTTGCACAGAGCTTTAGGGACTCCCAACAACGAGGTATGGCCTGAGGTGGAATCCCTGCAAGACTATAAAAACACATTCCCAAAATGGAAACCTGTCAGCCTTGAAACACATGTCAAGAACTTGGATAAAGATGGGCTTGATCTGCTGGCTGTAAGTAGTTGGTCTTAAACTGAATGGGCTGTTTCAAATACCCCAGAATACACAAAGCTGTACTAGTCAGTCATGGCTAGAAGGCAGATATGGAGATCTTGAAGCTATCAGCAGTGCTATGAGCCTTCATTCTTGTAGATCTGCCTCCTTGTGGGACATTCACTCCTTTCACAAGTAATTCCAGACTATTTTTCCCATGAAGCAATTATGCCTCAACTTTTTTTATAGTAGTAAACCAGGTACAACTTGAAAGTGAGGATGAGTCTGCACAGTTTAAGTGAAGGCTTCTGCCCATAAAGTAGCTGTCACCTCCCTGCTGCCAGCACTAATTGGCTGTATGACTACTGATCCAGTTGGAAATGTTTATTTTATGGTAGCATGTGCATTAATCTTGGTTGGACTCATCTTGGTTAAACTTTCATGATGGTCTTCACTGAATAAGCAAGGATGGAAACAGCTGAATCTATTGATTAGCTGAGAGCAGATTAGTTCAAGTCTGTCTGTAGTGTCTGTCTCACTTGCCTTTAAATTTTGAGTTAAACATTTTTGGCTGTGGTGCATTAACTCTTAATTGGAATCTTTTGTGTCCAGTGTGTTTCCTTTAGTTCTGTGGCCAGGCAGTTAAATTACCACACCAGGCTTCTAATGGGCAAGTTCTTCATCAGGCTTTTCCATTTAGTGCTCTTCCAGCTCATGTGCTGCCATTGTGGCCTAATTTAGGTCACACCTGAGGTGTGCTCTTAGATGTAGTGAAGGATAATCACATTCTGTGGTTGTCCTTTGGCTGTTCCAAAGCTGCATTTGGGGGTGTGGGGTGGGTGCTCTGTGTGTGTCAAGACAAGCTGACACAACCCTTTGTGCAGCAGTACCTGTGCATGTGGCTCAGGGCTGTAAGCAGTCACAAAGCAGTTTTTTATTACCCATGGTGGTAATATGGCAAAATACTCTGAATTAATCAGGGCTACCCAAGAAGCTCAAATGTTCACAATTTCTCCGTTTTTCTTTGGGAACAGAGCCACAGTTCACACTGACAGCCTGAACATTTGTTAAACGTGTAGTTGTCTTGGACAGCTCTGAACCTTGCAGCACAGTTATCTTACGGAGATAAAACCACTGACAGCATCTTTATTAAATCAGTTTGAAATAGAATTGTTACTGGTTGTATTTACAAGCTAAAATCAATGGAACAGGCAGGAGAATCTTGTTGATAGAGCTGGAGGAAAAGGACCTGCTAAGGGCTCATCTGAGCTTAGATGTGGCTGCATTGTGTGAAACCAATGGTTTGGGCTGCTGCTAATAAAAGCAAAAAAAATGTACTCATTCTTCGTGGTGTTAACACAATTCTAGTCTCAAAGCATATTAAAGTCCCTAAAGTCTTGTACAGTTTTGCCTTAATTCAATCAATGTTGATATTTTGGTTTCCTATTAATGCCTGGTGACAGTGGTATTCCTGTCTGGAATCCCTTTAAATTTCCTATTGCACTTTTAAGCCTTTTGAACCAGAAATATAATTTTAAAGGCAACAAAACTGAATAGTTCATTCTAGAGCACAAGCTCAGATGTGTCAATGAAAATGTTAATTTTTTTCTATACGCTATTGCAGGTGGAATTAGTATGTAAAGGAGCTGTCTTGAAAATGTCTTAACACAAAAATGTGTAATTCAAATTGCATGAGTGAGGTTGTAGATTTAAGACCTTCACAAGCTAAATTACTTCTGTGGCCAGCATTGCAAAGCAGTTAATGGCTGTCATCAAAATCTTTGAATTATCAAGATAGTAGGTTCCATACTGCTCAGAGAAGTTTCCTTACTTAATCTATCCCCTTGCAGTGCTGTAATCTGTGTCACAGCATCCCTTTTTCAGAGAAATTTCCCTCTTTGTGTCAATTTTGAGAGAACCTTTGGTATCTGAACTAACTATAGGACACTGTTCTGGGGTGTAGGTAATGGGGAGCTGTCACAAGGTAAAATTGGACATTCACAGTTAAATCTAGAAGGCAGCATTGTATTTGGCAGAAGTTCAGAGAATATAAATGCAAATTCAGTGGTTTAAATCAGTTTGGAAGACTGCAGTATGAAGTGTAATGATAGTTAAATGTGAAGACTGAATACTGGGCAGAGTAGTACTGGTTAGGTTTTATTCTAGAGGACATCATGGTTGTGCAGACAGGGGAGAAGCAGCTGGTGGAATCCTGATTACTTGAATTTGAAAGGACCTGTCCTTTAGTAAGGAGAAATAAAAAGACTTTGCTAATTTTGGATCTCATAGAAAACTGCTGAATGTGTCATTCCTCTTTTGACCCCTTGTATGATACAAGCTGTAGATGCTTTTTTCTTTTTAATGGCTAGCAAAAAAAATTCCTGCCTGTTCTAGAAAGTTCTGGGGGCTATTTTGCTGGCCATGACACCCCTCTTTTTGCTCTGTCATCTTTATTGAGGTCTTCAGTTGAAGCATTTTATTGCAAAGAGACTCAAGTTTTAACTCTGTTTTCTTCAATTCTACCTGCTTGTAGTCTACTTTCCAATCTGGAGTTTGAAACTGAGTGATCATTCTCTTACTTTAATTGTAAAGTGCCTCACCAACCCCAGTAGAAGCAATTTGATATCACTTTCTTCAATGTCAGTAACACAACAAGACCATTTGTTGGTCTTGTTTAGGGCTTTTAACAGCCTAAAGCTTATAAATTTCCCTCAATAAGAAGCTGAGACATAATTATTGCTGCTTGATATCTGGTTCTGGATTTAATTCAGTGAATGTGGTACCCAGATATAGGCAGGGGCTTGCTTTAAATATCTACCTATTTAACCTGATTTTAGTTCACATTTCATGACGAAGTAAATGTATTTCTTTTCTCTTCCAGAAAATGTTAATTTATGATCCTGCAAAAAGAATTTCTGGCAAAATGGCCTTGAACCATCCATATTTTGATGACCTGGACAAATCCACTCTTCCTGCTAATCTGATTAAGAAATAGACCTTTGGATAAATCATCCAGAGGGAAATAATTGTGATTACTTTTACTTCTAAGTCTGTAATGTGTATGTCTGTCTTTTTGCTCTAAGACTGATTGTATTCAGTTTGTTTTGGTTTGTGTTATCTAAATGTAAATATTAACCTGTTAGTACTCAGTTCAAATACTCTGCAAATATTGCTGCAATTAACGCAGTCAACTTTCTATAAATAAAGCTTTAACCCCCAATGAAGGACTGAACTTATTTCCAGGCCATGGCTGCTCTACAGAAGGACTCTTGTTTTCTTTGGAATGCACTAATGAGGTACCACTTGACTAAAAAAAAGCTGCTAACCCAAACTGCCAAATGGTGGTTCCTGGTATGATAGGAAATTCTCACGTTTGACTTGTTTCAGTGTAATGTCACTCACAATTTTACTTGAGCATGGCAATTGAAAATTGAAATTGTAACTTTCTAAAGCGCAGATGGCCAAACTAATTTTAGGGCTTGAGCTTTGGAAGGTAGCTGCAAATCAGTATTTGGGAGAAGTCCCTTGTTCTGTGTTTTTGTTGTCTTGGAGGCCCAAGAATTTACCTAGATGTGTTGGCCTGTTAGCTCCTAGGAATTGTAATCATAAACTGAGATCCATGTTTGATGAAAGCCTGAACTGCAGGCTTTCCCATAACTGAAGCAGAAGCTTCTTAAAGCTCCCTGGCATTTAACTGAACGTGTTGAGAGTATTGTCAGAAGTTCAAATAAAGTTGCAAGGTATATAGTAATAACTGATTGTTAGTTTTCAATTGCTACCTCTGTTCTTGGCCTTCAGACACATCAGAAGGGATGGGGTGTACATCTGGGTCAAGTTTTACTGGCTCTAAGCACTGTAGTGCTCCTTCCCTTGCTGCTTAGGGACCAAGCCTTGCAGTACAGTGGGGGACAGTACTGAAAGTAGATTTCGAAATCTGTGTGAAAGCATTAATATGAACTAACAGTGAGCTTTGTAGGAGCCCTGTCCTACAGCTGCTGAATCTTGGCACTAAAAGCAGTGGAGCTGATGACATCCAGTTGATCAGCTGTTCATGGTGTCCATGAGCAGCTGAAGGTATCAGTGTTAGATAACAGCTTTTGTTAACAAGCAGCATGGTGAGAGGTAAATACCCCTTGGGCTGTTTCCATTGTTCTCTGCAAGGTGCTGCTTAATCTCCAGAAATATTGGAGACGTGGCTTCATGGAATCACGTCATAGCAGAACACTGAGGAGGAGAGGTTTGAAATCATACAGTTAAGTTACTAAATAGAAGGCACTGGGGGAGCAGATTGTGATGGCTGACTCCTTTCTGTTAACACCAGTGAAAGGATGCAATTGCAAGGCAAAACAGGGACCTAATTTGTCTCCATTTGAATGTTGTAACTTGATATGGGCTTTACATGCCAAGAGATTTGTAATTGCTGGTACTAATTGGTTACTTTAGTGTAAAAAAAGAGGGGAACCTGCCAGTAACTGCATTAACAAAATCAGAAACTAGTGCAGAGACTAGGATCTGTGTGTGGAAGACCAGCTAGGCAAACTAGGTATTTTGTTGCTTGCAATACTGGCAAAGCCTTATTTTTGTTTTGTAAGTAACTGGTGTCTGACTCAGTGTCATGTGATATGGGGAATGCTTTAGCCTATCTTAACTAACAACTAAAGCACTACAATTTCCAGAGCTTTTCAAACAATAACTTAGTCCAAGTCTTATCTTTCTTGTTTAGCCAGACACTGTTAGAGCTGGTGGTGTGACATCACCGTAGCTCTGAATGAGCTATTATGGTACCCCTAGCAAAGGGGAGGGGAGAGGGAACACAATGCTGTCCATCTGTGCCTCAGGTGAGATCAGGTGCTGAACGTCATACCCAGGCACTGACTCGCTGCCACAGCTCCACTGTTAGCAAGGAGGCAAAGTTATCAGGGAAGCAAATCGCTTCCCTTATGGAAAAAAACATCCTCTGCTCTCAGTAACTGCATGTCCCTAGCCATGTGGAAGGTTTGTGGTGTTAAAGCTTTGGCCACCTAAAATTTTATTCCAGTGAAAACTGGCTGTGCCCTGCACTTTGGGGATAATCAGCAGACCTATTCATTGATACCTATTGCAGTAGCTTTTTTCTGAAAGTAAGAACTGGCAGTGGAATCACTTTATTTAAAAGCAATCTGCCCTTGTCCAAAATGAAGTTCTATAATGTAATGTTTCATCGGTATTGCTTCCGGTGCTATGACTGCTCAGTATCTTGTTTTCTACTAGAGCACAAGTAAACCCCAGCTCAAAATTATAAACTTGGTGTTTGATTTAACTTGCTTATCCTCCATCCCATAAAAGTAAGTGCAAAAGGTTTGTGTAGACAAGAATTGGATTTTACATAGGATCAAATTGGGGTTTTGGTGGTGTTTTTTTAAGTTGCCAAGTGCTAGCAAGCTGCTGAAGTTTTTTATTGGTCCAGAGGGGATGGGAGATGTAGCTGCTGCAGCCAGAAAGAAGATACCCATTCAGTCAGATTGCAGCTGCATTTGCTGCACTTGAAATTATTTTTAGGCAGCAAATAAAACTGCAGCAAATGCCGGGAAACTTAGCAGTGTTCCCATGCTTGGTGCCTACAGACCTGCACAAAGGCACACCACTACCACTGGCTCTGTTTGATTTTATTTTGTATCAGGTTCCTAAAGACTGAGTGGTAATAAGGAAACACTGATATATAGGCCCTACTTCATTAAGCCTGACTATTCATTCTCAACCAAACTCCTTGCCTTATTTTCTGACAAGCTGCATCAATTTATGGAGTAATCTAAGAATTTCCCATTGCTTTGGCCACCAGCTGCTCTGGTTTACATCTGCTGCATCAATGGCTCATTCCAGGTAATGGCTTTTGATTTTGTTCCCGCTGGATTCCTGTATAAAGCATTGTCTCCTCGCCTGTAAATGTCAGCAGGGTACTGGGTGTTCTCTGTTGTTGGGCATATTTTACTTCAGCCAGGCTATTTCAATATATTCTTGTTGTGTTGGAATCAATAGCAGGCTATTGATGCTGCTGCTAACAGATTAATTGACTGATCTCAAACATACATCTCCAGTAGAGGTGGCTGGCTGTCTTTAATAGAAGAATTGGAGGTGAGAGCTGGTTTCTCCAAATTGCTGAAGTGACAGGCATTATGCCCTGGGGGATAATTAGTGGCTTTACAGGAACAGTTATATTCAGTCCTTTGAATGTAGTGAAAACCTTTCTGCTGACCTCTGGAGGGTTTAGACCAGATTCTTGGAGGGGGTTGCTTAAGAAAATATTTTCCCCAACTATTTTAAGTGGCAACCTATTGAAATCTTTAAAAAAAACCCGCCTACAACTCACAAAATACCCTGTAAGTGCGAGGCAACGCGTTTGACTGAGAGCCAAAACCTGGGACCTGCGTAATTTCCAGCAAGGATTGAACATGTTTGGCCTGAAGGAACATTTTTTCCCATGACAGCTTAGATTTGCTTAGTAAGGCCCATGGGCCCTTCTAACCCAAGTGAGGCTAAAAGAGTTTCCTTCGTTTTGATTTGCTCTGCACCTACTGCTTTTCTTCACACAAGACACAGTAACTATCACTTTTCCTGCCAATTGTTGGTCTTTCAGAAAGTGTGGGGTTTTTGTTTGTGCCTGTATCATTAACAGACCTCATTGCTATTCCCTCCATTTCCAACTACCCTTCAGTGCTAGTTTTCTCCTATCTCATCTATTGCCTTAAGAGGCATCAGAGATGGACTTTTTTAAGGCCATTCTCCTTGGCAGTGATTAGAGGAAGAAATCACAGCTCAGCCAAGGGCTGGCTCTGCCTGTCTTGATTCCAACAGGGACTAAAGACAAGAGGAAGGTTATCTCCAATACCTGAGGTTGTCCCACCTTGACTCTTTCATATAAGAGGCGACCTCTAAAATATTCCCAGCTGGTGGCATGGCAGGATGAAAGGAAAGGCCAGGCCTTTTCACGCTGTAGGTTCTCTCAATGGATTGTGCTGTGAACATTTCACTGCTGGGCCCTAGCAGGCCTGCAGGCCCCTGTGGGGATCAGCAAGGGTTTAACTGCTTGAAGGCAGGCAGAGGAAAACTGTGTCTCTCAGTCTCCCTCTTGGTGGCTCATCCTTGGCAGCTCCCCACAAGATCTCCACCTTTTCTGTGTTATCTCAGAGCAGGCCCTCATCACAGTGTGAGCAAGTCCCTGACGTTCTGTGCTCCATTTCAACCCTTTGCCATGTCAGCTGTGGACTGTGGTGTAAATATTTCACAGCTCTTTGATGAACTATGTTTGCATATAGTATTTTGTATCACAAATGTACCTGATACATGTCAATTACTCTCCCCACAATCCAGATTTGTTTCTGAAACATCTATGAATTCACTGGCTGCAAGAAAGGAGGGGGGTTCTCTTCTATTAGATTTGTCTTGATGTTTTTTGATTTTAAAACTCTAATCTGAGGATGAGGAATTACAACTTCTATTAATTGCCTCATCCAGCTCGGAATCTCATCCTGAGGGGTGCTGGAACTACTGAATTTCTGGGAAGCTAAAAGTTGCTCAGCATCCTTGGGTGACAGGCACAAGGACAAAAGGAAGAACCAAAACAGTGTAGAACATATAAAACTGGCAGATGGATGAGAAAGCTTAAACTATTTTGTGTTTCTATAAGGGAAAAAAGTATGTCTTAAAAGTTGTCAGAGAAATTATTATGGATAGTAAAATAAAATTTAAAAGACTTCTGCAAATGTAATTTTTCTTTTTTAAGTCTCACGGTGTAAATCTGGATCAGTAATTTCCCTGGATCAGTAATTAATAAATTTTATTTTCTTTTGTAGTTTTTGGGGCTTAATATATAAATGTATGAAAATAAAACCAATGGAGCTGTAGCAAACATTATTTTTTAAGAACTGCAACAAGACATGCAAAGTCCTGATGTGTATCTGGTGTAAGAGTTGCATTCTCTTATTATTCCTAAAGTTGATGTTGCCTCTCCCTTGGCCACGCGGTGTCACTCTGGCACCTCGCTACTGGCAGCCAGGCAGGGGGGCAGGGAAGAGCAGAAAAACTCTCTCAGACTCTCCCGGCTCCATGAAAAATTGAAGGGTATTTATTTTCTGGTAGGCAGCCAGGCTGAAAATACTATCTGAATTGAAAGCCTTTCATGAAACATCTGGGCAGTTAAATTTTGCAAACTTCAAAGATGTCCAGTACCGTACTGACATACTGATTTCTTTCTTTAGTGAAGAATTACTTAGGCTAATGCACAAAAGCCTCTGTAAAAACCATTTCATGCTGAAATTAATGATCAAAATGACTATGCTTAATAGAGCAGCTATCACAGAAGTGCCAGTCAATATAGTTACACTGCAATAGGCTCATCATCAGTCTCTCAAATCGCTATCAATTGTCCATAGTGGCCAGTTTTGCTGTGGATTTTTTTGAAGTCTGCGTGCTTAACCTCCAGATTTTCCATTCTGGATTTGATATGTGTGTGCAAAATTGTGCCTCTGGTTTTGTTTTTCAGTCTGTCATTTTCTAAGTACCTTTCATAAGCTTGATTAGATTCTCTGCTGGCAAATAATAATAATAAAAATAATAGTAGAGTCACATATATAGCAGTTGAGAATCTGGTCCTCAACACTGACTTCAAATATAAGGTCTTGTTTTCACTTGTTGATATGTATTCTCCTAAATGCAAGAGATAAAACCAGAACTATGTCAAATACTTCCCAGATGACTCGACCTGCTCTAAGAGCCATGGGATTATTCAGTCACATGCCTGGTAAAATTCACCCCAGCGCTGGTAAATGAAGCATTAGGATTTTCTTCTCTCCTCTCGATGCAGAGAGGGATGTACAGCTAAATAAGTACCATAAGTTTACACTAATAATTCTGTTCACTGAGCTGCCTGAGGCAGAAATGCAAGTGCTAATGTGTAGGAGCTGTACTTGGATAGTTATTCTTGGGAATGAAAAAATGCACTAATGATTTCCCAGTTCTCAGTCAAGTACTTATAATATGGTCTAGGTAAAATTGCATTTTACACATAGTCAAAGAGCATAAATAAATGTAAATACACAGCAGGTGTCCTCTCTTATGCAGGATACTTGTTCTGGTAAGTGGGCAAAAATACTAATGCTGCTGCTTTATAATGGAGTGATTTCCAAAGACAAGCAAAATCCCATATAACATACCCATCTCCATAAGTAACATTAATTTAACAGACAGAGATTGAGCACAAAGAAAAAGAGAGTCTTTAGCAGAATCTGTCATTGACTTAACTCTGAGAGGCCCCATACATCACTGTTCAACTCCTGGAAACCCTGCCAAGGACTGGCTCTCTGATTTAACTCTTACTGCACATCTTCAGCGCCCCGCACCATAAACCATAATTCCAACAGGAATGCTAAACCTCATGTTCAGGAGGCTCTGGATGAGCTGCAATGCAACACACACACACTCAGATGCAGGAATGACTGTGCTGGGGGAGCCTGAGACAGGACTCAACTGTTTTGCTGAAAAGCTCCAGGAAAGAAATCTATGGAAGATTCTTTTTTCCCCACTAGAAAATTATTAGATGTATCCTAACTAGAGTTGTCAGGTGGCTCCTGCCATGTTCAATTAAAACTAGACTGGTCCTTTTGAAGGAAAAAGCTAGAGTAATAAGGTAGAGCATAACTTGCCCTCATGTCAGTAAGAATAAAAAAAAAATAGCTTTGACTTTATGGTTTGCTGCAATGAAAAAATTATACACAGCATTTTATTCATCATTCATATGTGAAATATTTTTTTTCATGTAATATTTTCTTAGCTAAGAATAGCCCTGACTTAGAAAAAGACAAGTTTATCAATAATAAAAAGCAGTTCTTGTCCAGGTTTTCCCTTCTTCAAGCTTTGAACAAGTATCAACTGTTTTAATTAGCTCTCAACACCTTTATATTGTCATTTGAACTGAGAGCATTCTCTGCATACATGAAACAGTTACTTTAAACAGGGAGCTTTGCAAGGCAAATGATTGTGTTTGACAATCTCTCTGCAGCCAAGCAGCATTAAAAATTGTTTTACTTTGGTTCCATTGCCTGATTGATTTGATTCCTTTAATTCTTACAATAGGAGCAAATAGCCTTAAAATCCATTTGGTATTTTGAGCTCTGGAGTATCTCTGAGCTGATGAAGCCAACAGCCTCAGTAGATGTGACTGTGTCTAGGGAAGATGGACATAGCTGGGAATTTGAGCTTTGGCCTTTCTAGCACCATTTCTGCAGTGAGTTTTGTGTGAATGTGGCTGTTTGCCTGGGAGAAGCTAAAGCAAAGTTGCAGGCTCTGGGCCTTCCACTAGTAGCTCTCACATGCCAATCTTCCTCCTAAATGTGATTATTACATTTACAACACAACACCCAGCTGAAGCTTCAAGAAAACTGGAAACTAAGTGTTACCTCCAACAGAGAGCAAAATAAACACATTCCTGCAGTGTGTTTTTCCATGGCCAGACTCAAATTTCACATCAAACAAATCCAGCAAGTGACAGGTCACAACACATGCCTTTAAAATACCAGGGGAAGGAAAGCTTCTTCAGCAGCAGCCAGATAAACAAAACCAAACCCCAACAATCCTGAACAGTCTCAATGCATGTTATGGGCATACCCCAGGCAGTTTGCAGTTCAGTAGCCAGCCCACATCCAGCACTTGGTTATTCTTCTTCAGTCATTCCTTGTGTTTGGACAGGCACTGTCCTGCTGTCTCGATCTTAAACCCTGTATTGAAACTATTCTGTTAATTCAGGCCTCCTGGGGAAAAAAAACAACAAACCGAACCAACCTAAGATGCCACTGCATTACATTTGTGGCCTGCTAAGACTGAGCAGGAACAAGGAATAAGCTCACAGGCTTCCCTGCTTTACCAAAGGCCTGGTCCAATGGAAAGGTTATTCTGGGACATGACATTACCCTGAAGCAGCTGGCCTGCACGAGGTGATACATGCTGTTAGCCTGTGACCAACAGGAGGTAATCCAAGTTTAGTTCTTACAGAAAACATACTTTAAACACGTCCCCCCCCCCCCCCCCACC
>VZRN01005945.1:265679-308973 GCA_013397935.1 Dasyornis broadbenti | reverse complement strand
AAGAAAACTGCCTGGTCTAAGTAACTGAGCATTCAGAAAGTGTCCTGACCAGCAGGAAAGTTGCCCACTATCTGCCCCTACAATTTCAAAGTGACAGGCTCAAAGCATTTGCCATGATTTTGACAGTGCTTAACTTTGCCATTTTAATGAATTGGCTTCCAGTGGAAAGATTTTTCTATTCAATGAAATCTCTTATAAGGGCCCAGAAAGACTTCCACCTACTGAGGGCTCAAGTCAGCTTGATTTTACCCATGGGATTGTGGAACAAGAGCATGGGACTCATTCAGAAGAGTTTCAGGCTGTGGGAGTTATATGCAAGCTGGAGGAATCATCAGTCATAAAGATTTGTCATTAAAGTAAGTGAAGGTTTATTATTATTACTTTATTGTTATTATTTTAATAATTTCTGGCTATAAAATTACGAGCTATGTGATCTCAATTGGTCCCATAAGACTTTCTGACCAGATAAAAGAGTCAAACTGAGACATCAGCACTGGAGGCTGAATGTCCTGTGGCTCCATGGGACTATCAGTCTGCTCTCATTTAAATGGCTTCCTGTTTCGGAGAAGTGCTCGCAGCCCCAAGCCTGACGGAGTTCAGGAAGCATTTGGACAATGCTCTCGGGCACAGGGGGTCATTCTTGGGGATGCTGCTGTGCAGGGCCAGGAGTTGGACTCGATTCTTGTGCATCCCTTCCAACTCAGCGTGTTCCATGATTCTGTAATTTGAAAGTCTCTGGGCCTCACAGAGCAACTGGAAGATAAACAGCCCCACTGTTACAGTAACCAGCTGTACTGGATTGTGGATTGTCAGCCTGGATCTGCTGGAAGAACAACACCACTGCCTTGTGCAAAGCACCTCAAAAAATTCCACTGCAAGGGCCCGCAGGGGAGGATGTGAGGCTTGCCTCAGCTGTCCCCATGCAGCGACTGGGCCTCCAGAGCTCCCTGTTGATCCCCGTGGATCCCAGGGGCCACCTGGGGCTGTCCCGTGTCTGACAGCAGCAGTGAGCTCGGGAGGCCACTGCCCCAATGGGCAAACCCCGCTCGCAGTAACAGTGGCTGGCAGGGGCCAGAAGGAACAGACCTACACCTGTTTTATAAAATACCCATAATTCCCTGGCAGGAGGCATCTTCCCTGCAGCGGGCAAAATTCCAGCACGAGGAGGGTTTACCTGGGCCGCAGAACAGATGGACAGAGCACGCCCAAGAACTTCATCATGCTGAAGGAAACACAGAGCTCCAGAGATACTCAGATGGACACTTCCAAAGCATGTGAGTATCCCCAGGGATTTCTTCATGTATTTGGTCACGTGCACACGTTCCCTCCAAAGCCCCAGGCTGTCACCAAATGCAGCGTGTGAGACATGGGCAGAGAGCATCAAAGGAAAGGCTTCTCCAAGGAAGGGCTGAAGCCCTCACCTGTGCAGGAGGTCAGGGAACAGCCACAGAGGAGTATTTGCCTTCTATTGTGCAAAGGACAACAGCACAGAAACACAATCTTTCCTCAGGCCTTGCTGCCTAATGGATCCAAGGAAAAAAGCTTATATTTGAACAATTTCAGGAAAACTTCAGCTGCAGACTGAAGGTGAAACAGCAGCACGCACAAAAGGATTAAACACCACTGTCTTTCATGATCAGCAGAATTCTCTTCCCTTTTTTGCTCAAGATCCTCTGAGGAGATGCCCTCTGAGATCCCAGCTCCAAATTTTAGACAGGGCTGTAGCAGATGACCCCACAACAGAAGAACATGTCAAAGCTTGTGAGTAGGTTTACACTAGGATGTAAAAATTTTTTTTCATTAAAACCCTTTTCCTTGCAAAATGAAAGCAACAAGACATTATCGCGCTTACTGGGACACAATTTCAGCAGAAAAAGATGCATCTAACAATTAAAACATATGCTGAACCTAGTAGGCTAAAGCCCACTGAAATGAAGCCATGGGGCGGAGGAAGAGGAGGGGAGGGGTTGCAAAGGCATCTGGGGGACAGGAGGGCTATAAAAGCTGAAGGAGCAGCAGAGGTGCCTGTTCAGAGTTTGTTGCTGGAGGGGAAGAGCAGTGCTCAGAGCTAAAGGAAGTAGAAGGTAAACTGCTTCACATTTACTGGGCTTGAACAGATCTTTTCTTCTATTATGTAAGAAGTATAAACTGGAGAAGGAGCTTTTTATCTTTCAAAACTTCTAGGAACCCTCTTTCGTTTGCATAAAATCTCCCATCCCATGGCACTTCAACGGTTGCATGCTCTTGGCAGTTTAGGTCTGTGTCTGTTTAACCTGTGGACTGAACTAAAGGTTCCTTACAGCTTCTTCTGTCTCCTTCTGGCTTCAGGTGGGTATAAGCCTTCTTCTCCTGGTTTCACTGCTGTTGGCCTGTAACTAGTCCATGGCACTGCTGGATGCCTCTGGTAAGAAAATAGTTGTAAATTCCCATCGTCTTTGGGTTCCAGTCACTGCTCCCTGCTGCTGTGCTACACCACTGTGCTGAAGAGAGAGGTGTTTAATTAAGGAGCGAGTAGCAAAACATCTACTGACTGTAGGGATGAGCTGCCGTGTGGGGTATCTTGGCCACAAATCCCAGCTGGTCACTAATAGCAGGGCAAGTGGTCTGCTCAAAGCTCTGAGAGGGTTTTGTTGTTGTAGCTTTATACAATGAAAGAGGACAAATAGGTGTGGGGCTCTGTGAAGCTGATGTACTTACAATTAACTTCCACAGAGTTCTTCTTTCTAATCCTTTTTCCCTATCCAGGGAGGTGAGCCACCTACTTAAAAGAGGTGTTGTGGTGCTAAATTAATTAATCTTAGCAATATGCTTTTATGGCACTGCCTGGTCTACTATGGAGAAGTTAATGATCAGCCACTCCTATTGCTTGAGTTAGGATTATTACATGAATTATTGCACTCCTATTGCTTCAGCAGCCCATTCTGATTGTAATTTACCCTCTTTAGATGTTGTAATGCATTTTTTGTTTGATATATTTTCCTCTTCTCCTGGCAACCCTCAAAAAGCAGGTAAAATATCCCAAAACAGGAAGGGAGCGTCACAGTTATGAGGGAATCTGATGCTCTTTCACAACCAGCCCCAGAGCTCTGCTCTAGCTAGCGCCACAGAGGCAGATTTGATCTGAGGAGGCTCCAATAGCTACAGCTCAGCAGAAAGCAGAGCCAACAGGAAGCCATCTGTGCCGGTGGCCCTGATCCAACGGGAAAGGTGGGAAGGTTGTCCTAACAACTCACCTGTGGCCCTGCCTAAGGAGCTGTTCCAGCGCTGTCCTGCAGCTGGAGGTCAGAGGCTCTGATGGGACAAGGGGGAGGGCTGGAGCTGGGTGTGTGCATGAGGCTTGCACAGACCCTTCTCAGCTGAGGTGAATCCCTCATGGGGATTATTCTGCATCTAATAACAAAGTCTGGTTTCTCCTTGCGTCCCCTGCCATGAGCTCTTCAGCCTCCTCTAAATATTCTTTTCCTTTTTCTTCTTGCCAGTCCAAAAGGCAGTGCAGTGTCACAGTACTACTCTGCCAAACAGGATGCCAGTGAGGCAGGGCAAGGACAAGAAGGTGCTGTTCTCCCTGAACTTTAAATCCTCAGAATCTGTCTTTAGAAAAACCTGTGGTTTCTGTTAACCAAATTAGTTTAGTACCAATAGACTCAGTATTTACTCCATTGACAAATACAGGTGCTCTCTCTAAGGCTGGGGTGTCTGTTAAAAAAGCCCCTTGGTCTTAAGCCTCACATAAACATGGCTCTCAGCTGAACCTGGGCGCTTCCCAAAAAGCATTTTGGCAGATCAAGTGATGTGCTGTGACTGAAATCTGTTTATCTGGCAGGAGTGTGCTACCTCTTCATTCTTTCACAAAAAATCGTGAGGACTGGGCAGTGTCTGATGGCTCTGACTGTGCCTCATCCTGTCCCACCTGAGGTGCTGCACGAGCTCTCAGTCACTGATGGCATTTGCACAAAAACAAGTGTAGTTTTCCCAGTGCTCTCATGTGAGCACACCCACAGGTACATTCAGTCATTGCCTACACCTTATAGCTTACAAAAAGCTTATGTTCCGAGAGAATGAATGGAGAGGAAAGAACCACTTCAGTTATAAAGGCAGGATTAGACAGAGCCTAAACTTTTAAAAACTGTATGTAAGAAATACATGGGAAAACAGATGAAACTCAACTAAGGGCATGAAGCCGGAAAACCCAAGGCCAGCACTTCACAGGGATGGTTGCACTTTGCTGTTTGAAGGGTCCTCAGCTGCTCTGGACAAAAGTGAGAAGCTCTGACTACAGGAAAGGTGCCAGGCTCTACTGTGTCTGCTGGAGCTGACAATTGAACTGGTGTGAGGTGGCAGAAGTCAGCAGGTCTGAAATCTCATTTTTAGGTGAAAAATTGCACTGTGAAAGCAGAAAGCTACAGTAAAAAAACCCCAAACCCACAGTACTGATCCACTAGCCAGGAAAGAACTCATCAGAGACACAAAAATACAACTTCACACACTTTAATGTGTAAACCACTCAACAAAATAAATTATCCTATGCTGGCAAAGTAGTAAAAGGCCTTAAGAAAATTGAAAAAGCTTATAGTAATGAAAGATTATTCCCAGTGCAATAGAAGCAATGTGTATCACAGCAAGTGACGGTGCTTTGTCTGTGAGAATAAGCCAAGTGAGTAAGAAGCAAGGCTGAAGGCAGGCAGGAGTGATGCTGGACATGTATTTACCTTGGCTCTCTGCAGTCAGCAACAGCTCATGGCCATACTTAAGGCAAGATGTATCTCCCTATTTCTCTACTGTCACTGCTAACTGCAGGGATTTCTTTTGTTGATATGCTATAGTGCAGCTCCAGAGCTGGAAACTGATTAATTCCCAACAGACCAAAGGGATTCCTAGAGAGCAGGGCAGCTGCTGGACCCTGGGGATCACAAGGGCTGAATCTACAGCCTCACTCAGGTGCTTGGGTAGGGCAAAATGATTCAAGCTGATTGAAAATCCCTGGCAGATCCTGTGTTTGTGCTGGGTATCCCTGTGTGATTTAGCATCATCCAGAACCAAACCCAGCGTTCACTAAAGTCGGAGGCCAGATGTAATCATTAAAAATATTGGGCAGGATGAGTGTATATCCCTGGGTCTGGCTGCTGTGCTCGAAGGGGTGTCTGTTTCGTAGTCTTGCAGTCACACACTCACTTCATGGATCTGACCTCTTCCGCCCTCCTCTTTGGCACACAACAATGTAGGATCACTACAATATTCCACGAATAGATGAAGGATAAATCCCTCGACTTTCCCTCCTTCCTCTTCATGGGCTGAAGCTGTACCTGCCATGAGGTACAGGATGAGTCCTGAACTGACACGCAATAGAAAACCAACCTGTACAGATACAAGGGACTCTGCTGCAGCACAGCGAGGGGAACAGCAGGTTTGGGTCTTTCTGCAGTGAAGCAGGGGAGTCCTTAATCAGAGCTCAGGAACAGCCACAAGCAGGTGACCAAAGGTCTGCTCAGCCTGGTTCCTGCTTCTGACAGTGGCCAACAGCAGATGCTCCAGGAAACATAAAGCAAAGGTAAGCACAAAATTATATTTGGTAGCATATTCCCAACTTTCAGTGCCTTGGGCTTAAGTTCTGAAGTAGAGGTGATCTGTATTTGACAGGTCTCCTCCCCAAAGGTCTCTTTTGGGAACTGTGTGAGCTTCCAGCCTGTGTTCTCTGGCAAGAAATTGTGCAGCTCAGCTGACGCTGGTGTGAAAAGATGCTCCTGGTTGTGAATCTACCTTGTGCTGGTTTCATTTGATGCCATCCAGCTTTCATGCTAATGGAATGCTTAGTTACTCCCTGAGAGCCTTTCCACTTTCCCCAAGTTTGGGCTTCTCCAATTTCCCCCTCAGGCTGAGCACAGCCCTCCCTGTACTACAGATGCCTGCTTTCTTGGCAAGCTGGAACGGCTAACTCTTCCTGAGGAGCCTGCTGCCTTCCTAGAGTATGCCAGAAGGCAGACAACTCAGAACTGGTGCAGAGATTGTGCCAGCCTGCCCTCCCTGTGCCCAGTTAAAGCCTTAGCAAAGAATGAGGATGCTCAGGAAATGCCAAGTGCCTGTGTCAAATGATTTTGACTTGATTAGTGGTTCACTCAGCTGATGCCAAATTGGAAGATGATGGCGTGGCTGACTACTGAAGGGACAAGGGAAAAATGTGGTTGCTGCATTTTACTCTCTAGGTATTGCAATTGGGGTCAAAAGGGAATTGAAAGAGATATGTCTTACACTTATGTGTCCCTGAAGGAAAACAGCTGATGAAGCAGCCACAGAGAGAGCAGCTGAGCTGTAGCTGACACCTGACAGTTCACTCAGGCATTGTTTACAATCACTTGCGCACCTAAAGGAGCGAGATTGGGACAGGTCTTGATCATTTGCATGACCCAGGCAAAACCATTTCAGTTTCAGCTCTGCTGAATAATAGAAATAACAATCCAGAGACCAGTCTGGTACAGCTTTTGGATAAACACCCAGGAGGTGCAAAGTGTCCTGGAGTGGTTATGGGCTCTTGTGGATGGTGGCTCAGTGAATGGGCAATAATTCCATTCCGTGTAGGAGGTGCAGTGAAGGCACACTGCAGTGCTGTGTGTTAACCTGCTGCCAACAGTGTCATCTGGATTTATTATTAGCATTTATAATAGTGTTAGAGGATCATGAAAACTTGCAATAGTGGCCGGTGATCAGCAAAAGGGCATGGAAAGAACCCTCTTGGATAGGGATCTTAGGCTTGTGGCAAAGGAGCACATGGTTAGGTGGGAAAGGCCTCCCCTCTGCACTGAATCCTTCATCCCAGCATTTCTGGAGCACAGAAATGAGCAGGACTGGGTCAGACCAAGGGTTTGTCGGTCCCTTAGACTGCCCCAGCCAGCAGCCAAAACTTGATGCCCAGAGAAACAAAGAACAGTATGACCAGTTAGCAACACCTCTTCTGCACACCCCAGCTCTTTGTTTGACTTTGCAAATTGCTCAGTCAGGCATATTTTTCTATGTATTTATTAACTCCCAGTAAACTTCTCATCCATGAACCTTTCCAGGTTACCTGGGAACTCATGCAAGCTCTTCACAGCCCCAGTGTCACAGGGCAAGTTCTGCAGCTTGACTACTCTACATGGGAAGTCTGACAGGGACTGAAAACCAGCTCAGAATGACTGGAGGTGCAGTGGGGAGAACTGCTGGACTTCTGTTCGGTGTCTGGGTACCAGGTTTAAGGGAACACACTTTTGAAGCCCAAGGGGAGGATCTAGTTCTAGGATGACACCCCCTAGCCCAAGTCTCTGTGTTAATGGGCTGGGTACGTGTGCAGTGCCAAAACAAAGCCATGGATCCAGGAGAGGGCAGCAAGGTCATCAAACCCTGCCCCTATAGCTGCAGCAAGTGCCTGCCTTTTGCAGGTGCATGGCACGTGTGCTCCCTGTACCCCCCTCAGTGCAGGGCACACAACACTGCCTGGAGCTCTGCAGCACCTACTGTAGTGCCTTGCCAAGAAGTAGCAGAAAAACCTGAAGGTGAATCACTTCATGGCTTCTACCAAACTCCCAGGCACCAGCCTCCTTGCCCCTCTGTTTGATCCAGAGGAGCAGGCTGTTCTTATAACAGGAAAACTCTGCCCAGCAATCCCTGCACTGACCTTCAGTGCCCTCCTCACTTTCAGACACACTGGAGGCCTAAGCAGAAAGAAAGCAAGTCTTTAACTTATCTTTAGGTAATCACCCAATTGTCTTTGAATAGTCATTTTTTTATTTCTTATTCCTCCTATCTTCTTAACAAATAGCTTCCAGAAAACAAACCTTGCAGTGACTACAGCAAACAAACAGATCCCCTGAGCAGATAAAAAACCCCTTGGAGGGCAGTCATCAGTGTACAGCCCACTACCTTTGCTAGCCCTGGAGAGCTGAGAAGGGCATGGCTGTGCAGCTGTGGGAGCTGCAGCACCTGCCAGAGATGCACTGTGCTCAGCAGGCCACAAATCACCTCTGCATCCAAGGACTTTGCTGTCCTCGGGCAGCCAAAGGGAGCAAAGCTGAGCAGGACCTGCCTCAGCAGAACAGCCTGAGGGAGTCACTGGAAGATGAGCAGAGTGTGAGTAGCTACACGTGGCTGAGGTTGTTTCAGAGAGCTGTTGGATCCTTACACACTGCAGGACTGCTGACACTCAATCACAGCCCCTGCAAGCTGGTGCAGGAGATCTTCCCACCCCAGAGAGCCCCCGGGGGCTCCTCAGGAACCCCCTTTCTTTAGAGTGCTTGTGGGCAAAGGCATCATTGTCTAATTGATTTTCACATTATGAGATCTGCGTATTTAGAAACTAACCTCAGATACCCTGTAATTGAAAAATGTAAATATGATACGAAGAGCACAGGGATCCATAAAATTTTACAAGGAGCTGTAATTGAGGACCCAGGGGAAAAGTGTAAAGAAATTTCTTTGTAATAAGTAGTGCATAACTAATATTTAAAATACCTAGGTGGTGGAGGCAATCACATCTGATCATCTAGTCAGAATGACCAGCTTATATTTAATGATGAAGATGCAGATTTAATCATATACTCATAAACTGCTGTTAATTGTAGAGGGTTTTTTTTTTTTCTAACCTGTGAGGATAATTTGAATACTCAGCACTAATACCTGGAATGCCATGTAATCCTCATTATACAGCCATAAATTAAAAAATACTAATCCCAATGGGGACTAAAGAACTTTTGTTTTGTTTTGTTTTAATGTCAAAGGCAAGAAAATTTCTTAAGAAAATCTTCACAGTGAAGTGCTATCACCTGGCTGCTTATCTAAAATTTCAGATAAAGTGTGTGTGTGTGAGGGTGAGACAGCCCCCCATAGCCTCAGACTTGTGCAATACACAGGGATGGCACCCAGCTTGCTGATTCTATCTAATGGTGAAGGCTGATTTTCTTTGAAGCTGGAAATCAGAGCTGCTATCCATAGGGAATATACCCGTCCCAGTTTTGCATCTTTAAATGGTACCTGAAATACTCCTGTCCAGGCAGTCACACAGCTCATGCCTGTGTGTTCTGTGACTCAGTCTCTGACTTTGAGTGTTTTTGCAAAGTCATTAATTTACATTTTTCTACCTTGAAATCCCTAAACAGGCCAATACCTGGCTGCCACAGAGCTTCGTTCCACTGTCTGCTGTCACTTGGAAGGAAACTGGCTGGAGACCCTTCCTGTGTTGGGGTAAGGTCCTTGTTGTTCTGGAATATCCTTCAACATGGGACAAAAGCAGATGTATCATGGCCAGGAGGGGGTAATGGGCTCCTCTGCAGGCCATAGGACAGCCTGTGGGGTTCCAGTGCTGTACAGGAAAGGACTGGAGCTGAATTAGCAATGGAATGTGGTATTTTCAGTGCCTCCCATACTGTCAGGGTGGGATGCAGGACCTGCCTCTTGGGACTGTCTGTTGCTGCAGAACATCCCAGGGGGATGGCTGTGTGAGCTGCTTACAAACCAGCTGGTGAGGCTGAAGAGTTATAAGGGAGCCATCACAACTCTGATGTCCCACGGAGTTACTCGCCCTGAATCACAGCTTTACCTGCTCTGTTTGATTTTTCTCTAGAGCTGGGCTACACTAGCATAACCATTCTTGCATCTTCTAATGTTCAAATTTTCATCTTAGCCTCCTGCAGCCTTGATCCAAAAGCTTTTCATGTTTATACCAGAAATCAAAATTTTTATGTAAGCAGCAGTGAGGGAGTTAGTTTACATATATAAATATCCAATAGTCTCACTAGCCTGGCTGCTGGTGCAAAGTGAATCTGTGACACGGGTTGTATTCTCTTAGCTAAAGGCAAAGGCATAAGTTCACTGACAATGAATGATCCTACTGTGAATGAGCCTTCAGGATGGGGATTATCACTGCTAACACACTGTCTTATCCTGCACGCAGTACACACAGCAAACTTCTTCAGGACATTTGGAACACAGGCAAGCGCTAACGTGGAAATTCATAAGGCAGCACCTCAAAGCCCAAAGTGTGTGTGTGTGTGTGTAGTAATTCATCCATTTCAATGGAAATTTTGCCTGCAGGAGAAGTAAACTCATGCAAATGCTGTTAGATCATCTTAACAGTCCAAAAATCTAAGAGGATTCAGAGTGGCAAGCAGACACGTGCATAGTATGTACTTTGGATTCCAACTCAGAGTAAATAAACGCTGGCCTATCCAGTGACAAGAGTATAAAGACTGTGATCTAAGAAAAAGGGACAGAATAGGGACATAAGTGTGGTTTCATCTGACAAAGCAAATCTCTTCACCAGACTGTACTCTTAAAGCCTGGAAGAATTGAAATATGTCACCATCCCAGAGTTTACAGACCAAAATTAATCCTATTTAGTACATTAGATCTTTATCTAAACCTCTTTGTACAGATGATGAAAGACTTGACCCTGAGAGAAGGATTTCCAAGATGCCTTCAGTTGCTCTATCAGTGCTTGTTACTTGAACATGGGGAAAAAAAATCGCCTGATTTTACAAATCAAACACTTCCAGGCATAAGTTATTCTGGAGGGCTATCTGTAGGCAAGCTGTGGAGAATGAGGGCAATAAATCACTGTGCTGCTTTTCCCTACTCCCTCTGGCAGAACCACGCTTTCAGTGCTCAGAAGGGATTTCCAGATCAGTCTCTTCTACTAGGCAACCCTTCTTAAGATACCCAATATTTAGTTCTGTCTAGCTTACCTTTGCTCGCTTTGAGGCCTGATCTGACTAAAGGACTGTGAGGAGTAGCTCTTCAGTGAATGAAATCAGGGAGTTGTGGCTGAAGTCTCTGGCCACTGCCATCTCACACAACAACTCTGTTTCTGGCTTTGCTATGCTATTTGTGGGTAGGAAGCCACAGGAACTGGTTTGTGTTGTGGTGCACAGCAACTTGCTCGCAGAAATTCTGTCTTAAAGAACAAATAGAAAAACATGGCATTCTTTGCATGATACCTTGCAAAAATTCTCTAGAAAAGTACCAACTTTACACCTCTGTCAATTTATTTAAATAGGCTGTATTCAGGGAGGTAGTTGCTGAGTGTCTTCTAATAAGTAATGAGGAATTCTGTAAGATGGTTGACAACGAAGGCAGTGAGGAGGCAGGGAAAATGGTGTTTGTACAAAGTTCAGAGCGTACTGAAAACCTTACGGACATCCTGCTGTTTACCTACAGTTTTCCTCCCTGTGTCTGTCATGACCAATTAGTTTCATGTCCCTTGGGTAATATCATGCTAATTAAATATTAGAAACCATGGGGAAAAGTGGCAAGAGGTTTGTTTTTCTTTTTGCTGTGCAGGTTAACCACAGTAAGTGACAAGCACCAACCTTCCAGTATCATATCTAAACTCTGTAGGATTTCCTTGTGACATTCCCAACCATAAATCCTAATATGCTATGCAAATACCAGTTTAGTATAATTCAATGAATGATTGCACAACTGAATGCTTACAAGCAGCACTAAAATTGGAAGAACGTAATGCCAAATTTAGGAAGTTTCTTCAAAGAGCTGGGAGACAATTTGTAACTAAACAGTTTTATTGACTTTTTTTTCCAAAATAAAAAACACAAAATAACCACCAAGATTAAAGGCCATAGACAGCATTAACCAAATGAACCAGCCACTTGGTTATAGTAGCTGATAACAAGAATAACTGGATATTATTGCATATACCTCAGGTTCATTTATATATCCATTACAGTTTGGCAAGATTACAATCATACAGTAGCTTTGGTTGTGTAAAACCTAATAGCAATACTTACTTAAAATGTGACTGGTTAACATTTTATGATAACAGCTATCTATCTCAGTCTTGACCCATCTTCTCTCACTCCATGTTCTTGTCCATATTGTCTCTGACCAAGAATTAAGGAGACACATTTGCAACCATCATTTATAGCCCTTCTTTATCACCGTGCGGTGATGAATCTTACAGGGGTGGGAATCTCTCACTTGCTTTCCTTTATGGGTTTGTAGAGCAGCCTCTCCTCCCATGCTGGGTGCCTCCTACCATCCCGTGGCAGCCTTAGCCGAGCACGAGTCCATCCAGAACGCAAATATGTCGAGGTGTTTATGGCTTCCAGGCCTTTCTGTAGGCCTTTCCTTACCTACGGTGCTGAGGGGTTGACTGTACTGCCTTGCCTTTGGATACAGAGAAAAAACCACAAACAAACAAACAGCTTTTCACATTGGTGTGCTGAGCTGCCAGCACAGAACAGTATGAACAAACCTAATACACAATACTACCTTGGTTACAGAATTGTGCCTGAGACACTGCACAGGATTGCATGTGTATGTTCTACAGTCTATGTATTTTAGTTTTGGTCTTTAAAAAAAATGCTCTCATCCTTATGTAACCTAGTGTAACACTGCAGCTTTAGAGTAATGGTTGATAAAATGTCATGAACACACAGGCTATTTGGAAACCCTGGAAACTTTTTCTTGTCTGGCACCATTTGTGCAGAATTCCTGCCTTTCTGCCATTGGTTACATCTACTTCCAGGGGAAATATATCACCTACTTTAAAATAATCTAAAATTCCAAGTTCTACCTGGGAAAAGCTATAAAAGAATTTGGATCAAACTGAAGTAATCTTGTGTGTGAAGACCCTTCTTCACTTACAAAATGCTGGAACACTAGATAACATCTACTTGTTTTTGCAGCCCTTTCATTTGCTTGCACTGAAGCAAAAAGGAATTCAGCATGAGGAACGGCTGCATGAAGATCCTGCAGAACAAAGTAACTGCCATGCAGTAATTCAAATGTAAGCAGTGGAACTGCTTTTTGCATTCAGATCCATACTTGTATAAGGATATAAATTAATAAGCCCTTCTAAATGATTTTTAGAAATATCCTCTTTGATCTAGACATATAAAACCTCTGAATACTTAGAATCACTAGATTTCATATGGCCCACATAGTCGTAATTATTTGCACTTACATGGCAAATATTAGAAATAGATTTGCCTGCAGTTGAACAGGTAATTATACTGTCTATTATTCAGCTGAGCAAAGATCAAGCACTCTATATCTTGCAGTTATTGGATCTTATTCTAACCCTTTACTTTAGAAAGGGGAAATGACCATCTAATTATATTACCAGTGCACAGTACTTAGTTTGAAAAAGACAACCTATAGTAGGCAACTAGATTTTTTTCCTAGGATGACTTTTTATGAGATACTCTAAAAGCAGTCTCTTATGACTGAAGATTGTCTATTTCACTGTACTCGCATAGTAAAAATAGTTAAAATCTAATTACAAAGCTGCTACATGATTATTTTGTGGTCTGTAAAATAAAACAGTATCCAGAATTTTATCTGAACAAAATACACCAGACAGTATAAAAATATTTCCCAACTGGAGATTGAAACATTAATGCTGGATTTGGTTTTTTCTGTATAAAAAGTAATGTAATAATGGTTGACATTTATCTGCTTACCAGTCAAAAATATACATATGACTTCAAGGAGCTGTTCCAGGCTCATTTTCAGTGAGCTTGTGCTTTTGACCCTAGCAGTAATAAATGCACAGGTGGAACACAGTTTCCTGAAAACCTGAACTGTATCTTATTTCTAACAATAAGAATAATTCCTGGCTATGGATTTCCACTTATTTGCTTTGTTCAGGCAACTACAGCAGAGGAGTTCCAGAAGCACCACTTCCGCTTTGAATGATGTTTGTTCAGTGCAACGTCTTCCTTTTCTCTCTCCTTCTTAACTCGCTGGTAGTGATCTTCTTCCTTTAAATACCACACAGGTGGCCACCGATGCCTCTCAAAATATTCTTGATTATCTGATTATAAAGAAACAATGAAAACAATTCCCAAAGAAGCCAGTAAGATATACAAATCCCAGAAATGTCTTGGAAAAAATCTATGCAGCTCATGATTTATCCGGTCTCTGTGCTGGCTCGCTTATCAAGGATTTACCCAGTTTCCTCAAGGGCCTTAAGTGTGAAAAGACTTTGAAAGTGCTTACACTCAAGAGGCCTTAGTCCACCAAAAACTGTAAAAAAGCAAGGTTTTTACAGCGTGTATTTTTCATTGCAGAGCCTGCAAAGAGCTCTGTGCCTTTTAGCATCACTGAATTAGGTAAAGAACATGATGCTTGCCCAGCAATCAGGCTAATGATTATGACCTTTCTTTGCAGATAAGAATTTATGAATGCTGTTCAAGATAGCACAGAGGTTCAGTCTCATGGCTTGGCTACGTGAGCACATCTTTGTCTTTATGTTTAAACAACTGGCTGGGGAGAAAGAACGGGAAACCTGATGAAAAGCTGGGGGGAAGTTGCCCATACCTGATGATTTAGCTTTGATTTCCTTGCGGAATTTGGAGCAAACGCTGTTGTAATTGGTGCAGATGTAGTGCAAGCACCAAGCTGCCAGCTGGTTAGCATTGTGAAACTGTGGGGACAAACAAAGAGCTTATTCCATTTCCTGGTGTTATCATTCATTTTGCAGCCCCTATTAACAGCTAAAGCTCGAATGGTCCCCAGCAGATGGCACCTGGCCGTGCTCTCCCCAGCATCCATCCTGACCGCCTGCTCTGATCTCGGGTTATGAACACATCACAGTGAGGCAGGTACTGACCACAGAGGATATTCTGACACTAGTTAGAGATATTGCTTCTGTCTTCAACTAGGAGAAGAAAATAAAAGAAAAAATTGCCCTTCTTAAAACCAAAATGAAGTGAAGCGAACTGCTTTCTCCTGGGAGTGGTTCAGGTCTGGTTTTGCAACAGGATCATAGGTATTGCAGGGGAGGTTCTTGAAACCAGCTGCAGGAAATCTTGCCTGGTGGGCAGCTTGTGCAGTACTTTAGTGTTACTTCAAGCCAAGCTGCAGCTGACTCATTGTTAGTGTGAAATCAAGAATAGTAAAATTTAAAAAATATTTTAGCTTGTTCTACTGTATCTGGGAGTCTGCTGCATCACTCCTTGTGGAAATCAGAGGTGAGCAGTTTAACTGTGAGCTGGGGGCTCGCTCTTTTAATGATTTACGGGACTCAAGAAACATTGAAATGCATTTGAACATAAAGGATTTGCACGTACTCTGAATTATCAGATGACTGACTTTGAGTAGCCAGTTTAAGTATTCAAAAAATGTTGCCTTTGCAGTACAGATCTAAATATATCTCCAAGAACTGAACTGAAAGGAACACAAGAATCAATCACCATTACAAAGCTGAACAGCTTCATTACATTGCTTTTCATGTTACTGAACCATGGTCATGAGAAGATGGAGCTTAGAAGTCCCATAATCAAGAAAAACTAAAAGATATATTTGAAAGACAACTCCTCTGAGATTACTTAAAGGGCTATTTCACCTTTGAACTAATGAAAAGAACCTTCTTTAAACAGAAGGTAAAACTGAGTTTTATCGTCAGTCGCTCTCAGAACTGCAGACTTTGAGCCACTTAGAAGCAATGCTCAGAACCAGAAAGGATCTAAAAGCAACTCCTGCAGCTGACCAGAATATCTTCAGAAAGATGTGTGCACTGACCTGGGCCAGTTCCAGATAGGAGAGCACTTCTCCATCTATTGCAACGCCACTCATGGAGGCCTTTGTCAGCTCTTGCACTGCATGCTGCTCTGTTGGGGGAGAGAGCTCATCACCCACAGGGCAAAAAGGCACATTTCAAGGTCACATCATCACCAGGTGGCAACCAGGGCAGCCTGTTCTCCCTCCTCCTAGCGTTAACTGGCATTAGGCAAGGGTCACATTCACCCAGATATCCTTAGCAACCTCAGATATGCTTGGGGAAAGTCAACTTCTAACCTTTAGAGCTGTGGCTGAAGCTGTGGTTTGTAATCACTTGGAGAGGACAAAGTTCAACAGCCACTGGTCTCTCTCTGGCAGAATAGATGGGCACCACAGTCAATATAAATTAGAAATATGGATCAGCTGTCTCTCTTGGGTCACACAAAGTTTTTAAGCCACAGTGCACTTGCCACTGAATTGTGGATTTATAGGTGTAGCTTTGTTTCATCTGTCTCTGAGTTTTGGCCTTGGTCGTGTCTTCAAAACAATGCCAAATTACTGACACAGAGAGAAACAAATAAAGCACAACAACAAAACCCCAAAAACCCCAGAGGTCTGGGTTGTGTATGGATTTAATTTTAAATCTTCAGTAGTATTCTACCCTGTAATTTTTCTTTAAATGTGGGATTGAAAAGGTTTTCTTCCTGAAATGAGGGTTGAATCCCCATGCATATACCAAAATATTCAATTCCTATCTAGTGAAAAGGGATCTAGACAGCTTTTCTAAACATGATGATCATTTTGATCAGTTTTAAATTGGCTCAGTTACTCTCTTTGAACAGAAATATAAAGTGGAGCACTTCACTCATTACTTAATGGAAAACCCGGAGTCCCTCCTGGTTTTAGGTAAATTAACAACAACAGAATGGGTATTACAATCCGCAGACATTATCCTCAATGTTAAAGAGAAGGTTTACTCTTTCTGTTTTTAAAATACAGAGAACTTCAATGTTCTGAGCTGGTTTAGCACAAAACTAAAATAAGCAAGAGAAAGGTAAATACATTTTTCTATGTGAAAATATCAATACGATATCCCTCTCAGAAAAAAATAAATAAAATATTTTCTCTGATACTTGAGAAAATCTTATGTGTTCCAAAAACCACTAAAGCACATTTCAGCTATTGCTAAAGACCCTGCATTGGAGAAGGCCACAAATTCTTACCTGCTAGAGCAACCAGGTGAGGAAGGCAAAACCTATTTGCCAATGCAATTAACTCAAGTGTGTCCAGTTCCTGACTGGAGGACAGCTGCTTGGTATACAAGTAATCTAAAACTGCTTGCATGGAAGTCTTGTTTATGTTGGGAAGAACCACCTGGAAAAGATATTTAAGAAAATAATTTCTCATTATTAAGGGATTTTCATATAGAGGCCATATTTCACTTCTCTCACTTTGCTGGACTGTCTCTTTTTCTCTTCAAGTTATTTCAGAAATGTAGGGAAAATATTTTTCAAAACAGAAATTTCCAGCTGAAGTTCAAGATGCTGCCAACGGGTAAGCATCGCACCAGAGTCAGATCCTTTGGCAGTTTATATCCAAGCTGGAACTGGATCCACATCAACCAGTGAATCTGTTGAATGCTCTCCAGCCTGCAAATGCACAGCTGTACATAAAAGTCGCTGAACACTTCCCATGCCAAACCCCTCTTGGTGGAATCTGTCTGCTCCTGGCAAGGGGAATTCTGTGGATTCTGAGAATCACAGAAAACAAAGGATAACAATAAAACCATCCCTCTCAGTCTGATTGTAAATAACTAAATTACTCAGCTAAACAAGGCTGGGCAGGAACTGAGAACTGAAGAAATGAGGGAAAAGAAATGTCAGCCATTTTTGCCACACACACGTAGTGAGTGTAAGCAGCATGGAATGAAGCTACCAAGACTGGGTCAAAAGCTGTCTAATTTCTCATGCTAAAGCATGAACCTTTCACGCACATCAGCCACTCTGGGAAGCAGCTCAGTTCTCCAAGTGAGAGCAGCTAGCTGTGAAACTCATTCATTATTGATATATTTTTGTTAATGCAGAGAACTGTAAGTTTAATGAATGAGTTTATAAAATTTGTCCCAAATACAGAAAAGGTAATATGTAAAAATAGATGGGTTTATTTTTTGTAAACCATTCAATTCATATCTACCTATATTTTAAAACTTCCAAAAGCATTACCGAATGCTTTAAACTGTACAAAATGGAAGCTAAATATTTTAAATTGGAAAGATGAGCTAAGACTGTTAAGCTAATCATTGAAAATAGGCTGGTAGAAAATAAATGCATATTCTTCATTGCCAAATGCTGCTTACTAGAATAAAACTATGTATTTTTAATGAACCACTTGTTGAATGTGCCTCTGGGAAAGGAATTATGTTTACAGCTGTATTAGAAGAAGCCAGAAAAATCTAAGTAGAAGAATATCTATCAGAATATTAAACACAAAAACTTGAACACTTCATGTGAGCAAGACCCATGAGTAACAAGAAAACCAAAACAAGAAAAACCCCACCTCTAGGTATAGGGAAGGCCCGAGCAAAAATATTAGCAGAGTGTTTGGAATTTGAAAAACAGACCATGAAGGCAAATGAAAATACAAAGCTGCTTCTGCAAAATCCTAATTCAAAGCACTGAGATCTTTTAAACTGTACTGCACACCTGCTTTACTCCAGAGGACAAACTGATGCATTACAGAATCTGAGCTGAGTTCCTACTAAAGTTAGTAGAACTTCTCCTAAAGTTAGCTCAGTTTCTATTGTGAAAACAGCTCCCTTTTCTAGTTTAACACTCTATGCTCTTTAACCCTCTTTATCTTTAATTCCTTCATCAATGTCCCTGTCCGAAGTATTCCTTGTAGTGCTTTTGATTATATAAATATATATTCACAAATCTTGAAAAAATTATTTTAAAGAAATTCAAAAATTCATACCTAATTTCCCTCCCCATATTTCATATTTTACAGGACTTTGAGTTTAAACACACACTCCAATGCTGGAGGAAGACTCGCTGTCTTCCTGGGCAACCTGATTTAATACCTTAAGAATATAAGCATCCCAGGTTTGCAAGGAAGAATAAATCCCTAGGGATTGTTGCAACCTTTCCAATAGATGACGCTTCCATCACCCCAAATCCATCAGACATTGTAAACAGACAAAAATAGACAGAAATAGACAAATACCTCACTGTTGGAGCTTTCAATAAATGATCCTCCAAACATAGCAGACATCCACTCGCAGCTGCAGATCAGCAGTGGCTTGTGGGCCTTGATGCTTCCATCGTCCAATTTAAATGTCACATCTGCCACGGGAACAAAGGGACAGGGGTGCTGCAAATCTGTGTTTGAGGTGTAACCTCGTCTCTGTGTTTGAGGTGCTTCACCTGCATGTTGTTAACTGAGGATTTCCTTCTTTTCCCATCTCCCCACCCCAAAAAGAACTCCTGCATTTAAAATAATTAAATGAAAAGCCTCACTTGTGAAGGGGGATATTGGATGTTCAACATTTTTGAGAATTGGGTCACTTATTTCAAAGCTGTGAGTAGATTTTGTGAAATGAAACTACAGAATCCCACATTGGAACAGTTGGCCTGAGGAACACTACAATTTTGGGGTCATCCTTCCTCTCAGAAAAATGTAAGCTGTCACAGTTTTTGAAGTCTATGAAGTGACAGTAACATGGATGAGAAAAACAATTAGTGCTCTTCCTGCTTAAGCATGTATTTACTCACCAGAAAATGTCCCTTTGCAAAGGCACTCTTTTATCCGATTAGCTTTTCTGACATGAAATGCTTTAGTAATCTCTTGATTCATGAAGGCTTCTTTATTCATAATATTCTCCACCATCATTCGCAAATCAAATACTTCCAGGATTTCAGCAATCTGAGCCAGTCTGGTGAGGTCTTTTTCGTTTTCATCCAGTTGGCCTGTGTATAAAAACTGCAAAACAGTTTTAAAAGGCCCGGCCTGCACAGACGAATCCATTTTTACCACAGTTACAGGACACGTCCGATTTGAGACAGGATTCACTTGCATTTCCTTATGCACACTAACAAACCCCTTACCCCAGGATGACAGAGACCTTGCTGTAGAGTTTGTTTCACCAGGTTCAGGTTCTAGCGTGTTTAAAGACTCAGTACCTTCTGGTGCAATTTTAACATCAGGAGATTTCAAGGATGCCTCATCACTGTCACTGTTTGTCTCGAGGTGACTCGTCACAACATCCCTATTTGTATTGTCTTTTAGTTCATCCAAGTCTGGACTTTCCTCACATTCCATTAAGAAAAGGTCATAAAACTTTGAAGAGGAGGTAGCTAGGTAAATCTTGTGAGCAAAAATGCAGTCCTGCTCCTGGAGAACAAACATGACATCTGCACACAGCGGGCTGTCCAATAAATATCCAGCTTCATTCATGCTCGGCACAGGACACTCAGGAATTTTGATAACCGGAGGAGGGGCTTTTGGAGGTAGGAATGGAGCCTGAAGCAAAGGTTTTTGGACCTTCTTCAAATGAGATTTCCAGAACTGCAGGTGTCTTCTGGAGATCAGAGCAGCTCTAATTGCATTGTCAAACACATCTTTAATCCCAAACTGGTCAAATACACTGGTTTCATAGTACGGTATCCCGAGCTCCTTGGCAACCTCTCTGCCTCTCTCTGGTGGCAAAATGTCTCCCCTTTTTATGGGCCTAGGGTTAAACAAAAAATAAACCTTGTCACACACAACGATCATCACAGAGTTACTCCAGAAAGTGTGGACTTTTACCAAATACTCAGTGCTAAATCCCAGGTAACTATCATTCAAATGAAACAAAACATAAAATGAAGCCCACAAAACCCTTTGTAAGTTCCAATCATGGCTCCACGGAGTTTTAGAATAGCACATACTCGTAATTTCATTTAAGGTTGGTGGTGTCTTTGCAATGTTACTAAATATATGTAGAAATCATTTACGCAAAATAGAGCTGCCTCTTACTTAAAGTGAAATTTACAGTAAAAAAATTTGATAGGATTCTTGAGAACTTTCATTATTTTAAAAAAACCTCCTAACGCCCCTTACTACTCAGATATTCTGTCAGAACCTTTCTTTGTATCCATCATTTAAACACAAATGGAAATTCTCATGACAACATAAAAACACCAGAAATACAGCTAAATGTGAAACGGAAATATTTCTTAAGCTCAAGCTTTTAAAAGAAAATCACAGTAGCCTATGACAAAAGAGTAACTGAACACACATTGCAAGAGATAGGCTTGTTTTGGCTGGGCAAGCATGATGTGGGAACTCATGAATTTCCACAGCAGCTCTAGTACATGATGCAGGGTAAACAAACCAGTAAAAAGTCTGGGCTAGGATCCATTTTCCCAGCAAAAAAATCATCTCCCCAGAAGACAGGACCCAACAGTGCACAGTTCTCTGAGCACACCAGATTGGGCAGACACGAGCTGGCACGGACAGAACACGCCCCAGACAACAGCTTGAGCTGAGTGCCAGCTAATAAATAACCAGTTCAGGTGGCAGAAGCCTGTGCTAGACACGCAGAGCCCTGACTCAAACTTACTAATGGTGAAACCAGGGAGAGGATTAGGGCAGAAGATGAGCTTTGAAAAAAGATAATTTCCTTTTAAAGAGTCAACTGAAAAGCCCACCCCACCCTCACAAGGGAAAGATGTTTAATAAACAAATAAACCTATGAAAATCATCTTGCTAAGTCGAGTTTGACTGCAATGCAATGCAAAGTTTTCTAAGGCACAAAATACTAATTTAATCTTCTTACGGAAATTTGTTACAATACAGTCATTAATTACACAGTCATGAATTTTATTTCCGTGAGTCTGGTCTCATTCAAACCCCCATAAAAGGAGAAAACTAGAAGCAAGCCAGTTAGTGTGGGATTGTTGTGCCCAAATATGTGAATGGTTATGTTTTATATCTGGGAAAATGAAAGCTTCTCTAGAATGAGCCCCAAACTCTTTTTTAATCCCAGAACTTTTAGAAGTTTAATTTGCAACCATTTTATTTTCTGCCATGATCTAGGATTACATTTACCAAAAAAAAAAAAAAAAAAAAAAGTTAAGAAAACTTGAGTAGAATTTGTCAGTTTAAAACAGTGACAATAGTGACAAGGTAGGACATGATACATATGTTCAGACAGACAAAGATATGTAAGAAAACGTTCAATAATCATTAATAATCAATAACCATTACCATCTTTATCTTACTGCAGTGTTCTGGCACCCAAACATGATTAGATGTCCAATGTCGAAAAATCTTGTGGGAAACTTACTTAATACTGCATGTGTTAAAGAACTAACCAACTCAAACAACAGAAATAAAAAAAAGAAGAAAACACACATATTCTCATTGTACGAAGAAAAAGGAAACTGGGCTCTCCAATTCCTCTTTTGCAAGTGTTGTACCTGATTACCAAGGTGATTTTTTTTAAAATTCTTAGTTTTGTTTAAACTTTACCTTGCCAAAGGCCGTCTGGCTCTGTTAACAGCCTCGAGATCTGCATAGCGGAGATCCAACTGGCAGCCCACCAGAATGACAGGTGTGCGAGGACAGAAGTGCTTGATTTCTTGATACCACATTGTTTTCACATGATTCAGGGAATTAGGATTAGCAATTGAAAAGCACAGAACAACGACATCGGACCTAGAAAGGCAACAAGAAAACACCCGATGAAAAGCCCACAAATGATTTTTGCTGCAGTTCCACCTATTTTCATCGCTGCTCCACTCTGCTCTTTGACAAACGTGCTGCCAGGCAGATGTCAGAATACATGTTGTTTGTGCAGAGGTTTGATAGAAGCTGCACATTTCACCACAAAAGCATGGAGCACAAAGCCACATACCTGGGAAGCACTGCCCCTCCATGCTGAGTGAGCGGAGCACTAAGAAGAGAGGTAAGGCTTTCCATTCTCTGCTTTTACACAAGAGTTACTCACAGGCTGCCAATGCTCAGAAATAATTCTGCTGACTGGACACCTAAATTGCAGTTCAAAGGTCATTGGTGCTTAGGAAATAGAGAGGAGCTGTGCAAAACTTCAGAACAGCCACACAGGCAGATACAGATCACTCCTGAACTTGTCGAGGAGAAATACCTTTACTGCAGTGTTTGAAGCACTGAGGTGGTCACCTTTGCAATGTGCTTTGCACAGCAATTCTCTAACATCTTTAATAAATAACCTGTTAGAAGGGCAAACTACAGCAGAATGACCACTTCTACAATATCAGCAAAAATAAACATCACCGTGAAAATAAGATCAGTAAAGTGTAGAATAGGACAGTGGCTTACCTTAGAGTAAGCATGACAATATTTGCAGGTTTTTAAAGGTTTCTGAGAAAACAGAAACTACTTCACTAAACAAGCTTGCTTTATAAATTTGAAGTATGAGGATTAAGGTTGACAGTTCATCCATGGAACCACTGCCTAACTCTTGTCAGAGCTGGCACCCAAAGGCAGAGAAATGATTGAATGCTTGTCCCAGGGCATACCTAACTGGGGGCAGTTTCATTATTTATAAACAAGCAGTTCTCAAGCTCATGGGGAAAAAAAAGAAAATAAGAAAAAAAAGGTTGAATTGAAACTCTTGAGAAAAATTGAGGAGAAGGGACATTTTAAGGAGGCAACTTATTGCTGCAGAATTATCAGCAGGATAAGCTCAGCAATACCATCTCTATCTCAGTTCTATTATTTTTTAATTTAGCACCAACGTGTTGTATCTGCAGTTTGTGTCATGTACAGAGCAGCAGAAGCAGTGAATCTTAACATTCACCTTTTAAATAATGAAATATCTCCTCAGTAGTGCTGCTTTCTACATTTCACTGAGGGCACAGATATATCCAGCTATTTCTAAAGATAGCTGCACACAATACAGGGACTGCTGTGAGCATAAATATAATGCAAGAGAAATGCTCCTGCTCCAAATTTCTATCTTATATAAACTGCAACACATCTGTCATATCTAGGAACAAGGCCTTTTCAAACTGGGAAGTTATCTAGTAAATAGTGAAGGGCTAAGCAACCAACACAATGCTCTGCTGCAGAGCTGAGGCAAACATGCTTTAAACTCAAACTTGCTCTGTCCAAGGTCAGGGAGGAGTAAAACCTAAACCCCAGGAGACATTTGCTTAGCTCCCAGAGAGAGAAGTCAATGTACAGCTCAGATACAAAAGCCATCTGTGTTCCATGTATTCCGATATGGTCAATGGCTGTTTAATTCAAGGCCATCATGACTGCTGCAGCAGCGAGCGTTGGCTGCCTGGCTGCTCCTACCTTCACTGAGCATCTTAGAGAGACAGCCTGGCCAGCATCCTTCAGAAATTAATACCTAAGCCCAGGAATTACAGTCACGAGTGGCCAACCCTCCTGACTTCCCAAACCACAAGAGACACACCATATCTCCCAAAAAACCAAAAGGAAACAACTCCAGCAGGCGTTCACAGGCTGGAGACTCGAGGTGCTGCAGGTGCCCGATGCTGGGCGGGGCACAGCCTGGGCTCCAGGGCTGTGTCCCTGGGCAGGGCAGGCCAGGCCCAGACCATCCAGCACAGCCCTGCATGTACAGCCCTTGCCCAGGGAGTATCATGTTTTTGTCGCTGTGGTTGTTGGGCAACTCCTCACCTCCGACCTTTGCTGCGGAGCTGGGCAGAGCTGGATTCTTCTCCCAAAACCCACACACTGCACTACCAGGACATTCTCATCTTACTGCCACCAGTCTGGAGAAGCAACACATCTGCCTAACACAGGTATTACTTCAAGGCATTCAGGGATATTTTCCCAAACTTGGATAAGACGAACTTTTGATGGAAGCTACTACGCCTTTTAAGACCTCAGGAAATGAAAATAAATGCTCCAGACAGCAGAATTGAGCACACGGTGTGCTGCCACCCTGTGAGCTCCCGCTGTGTGAGTTATGAACTGGATCAGATGTACAGAGAGCATCCAAGCCACTGCCAAAAGCAGGTGGTACAGCACTGACAAAGGCAATTTGACAAGACCTTTCTCTGCTGTCTTCTTGCACAGTGTTTTAACCCCCTAAAAGAAAAGATTGTGCAGGGCAGCAGCCTGAGTGCAAACACCAGCTCCCAAATCCCCAGCCACAGTGGGTTCAGGAATTAGAAGGCCATCTAAGAATTAATTTGAGAACCTCATTTACGGCTGAGCAAAGCCCTGCTACATCTCCATGTCAGTCCAAGTACATTTTGAAGAGGGGGATTAACTCAGTTCATGTAAGCATCTCAACAAACTGAAAAAAGGGAATAATTGTGCAGATAAGCAAGGCTGACATGGGTTTAAGTGGACTCAGTTTTTAGTAAATGTAGTTGCAGCCATCACATGAAATGAGAGAAAATTCATGAAGTGTCTGGTGAACATAACAAAATTACTTCAGGACACAGGATTTATATACATAACCTCCAAACAGACGAGAGGCTAGCAAAACTAAAATGCAGGGGATGCCTGTCAGGGGAAGAACTGAAGATATCCAGGTAAGGGAGGGCAAGACCATGCAGTGCCCTGGATGTGAGCAGGAGAATCACTTAGTTCTGTACTTTACCTACAGCAGTGAAGCTTCTTCAGTACTGGTGTAAAGTGGGCAACTGTCAAAATGCCCTGGAATACATTCAGATCCTGTGGTGAGTGGCAGGCAGGTCTATTTCTGTAATGTCATTTTCAGTTGGAAACAACAACAACAAAAAGAAGAAGAAAAGGCTGCCTTTAAGAAAATTGCATATCTCAAGACTGTGCTTCAAAAGTGGAGTTTTCCCATACATTCCTTGCAAACAATACATCGTTCTTAAATGTTAAGCATTGTAAAAGCTCTTCTTTATCCTTCCAAGTACTCATGGGAAAACACTGGTGCATTTACAGATGACAGAAAATGTTTTGATACTACAAAGAATGATTAAAATAGCTCATTTTGCAGAAGCTTGTAAGAGCTACTCTTGTGGTACAAATGGCTGTCCAACAATAATGCTAAAAAAAATGGCAAAGCTGTGTGGAACTATGTAACAAGAGAAAATGAAACAAAAAATGATTTAAAGGACTGCTTATGCAGTCTTGGAATTTGGTTTGTTTTGTTGGTGGCTATATGAAGTAAATGCACACATAATTCTGATTCAACATTTACATTTGAAAAATTCCAGTTTAGTGCTAAATAGGACTTTGCAGTTGAAACAGGCGGCCTGCAGGGTACCCCAGCATGATTCTGGGCCAAATTTGGCCAGCAGACTCATGGAAACTCTTTGGAATCACACATATACATTCACCATAAAATACCAATATATGCCCTTTTCCCCTTCCTGAAGCAGAGGTCTGTTACTGCATTTCTAACACAGGAATAAGAATTCTATGCTAAACAGAACCCTAGCCATGGTTAATTGAGGCTGTAATACTGAAATATTCTGAGTCTCACATGCCAAGTCAGGGTTTACGTAAGTTTACATAAAGCCTGAGATCAATGGAGAAGGATGAACGAAAATGCTGGAGCAAGAGAAGGTCAGGGCCAGCTGGAACATGTCTGATCAACTCAGGGCAAACACCAAAACACACAATATGATACAAAAGGACTTGTAAGATATCAGCTGACTGCTGTCTCCAGACTGTTGTCTGGAGAAAAACAAAATAATGAGAAATAAATTCACAAAACAATGGAGAAACCAGCAATGCAAGGAAAGGTGGGCATTCCAATCTTATTTTTGGTTATTGTAAGGAGGAAGCTTACAGATGAGAACTACATGCTAACTCTTTACAGAGAACCAACTAATTTTCACCAAAGACGCTGCGAAAGAATAAATGAAAGAAGAAATGAAGCATTTCTTTATACCCAGCACCATCTTCTAAACTCCAAGGATCAACGGTCAATCAGAAACACACACTGAGTTTAAAAAAGGTAAGAAAAGATCTAGTTCAAACATCAGCTGAAGCAGCATATTTAGAAGGAAAAAATTATTTCCAGGTAGCAGAGAGATGTAACGACGGAATAGGAAAAGAAATTAAAAGGAAGGTCCAAAGCTAGGTCCCAAAATTCATTAAAATTGTGATTCCTCATAAGTACCGCTGAAGCTAAGGAGGGAAAAATCCAGAGAAGATGAAGAATTATAGGGTTTGGTTTGCATCCAGTATGGGAGTGGCTTCTGAAGTCAGAGAAGACAGGGATACTGAACTTCAAGAGATGCATCTCTTTCTCTGCAGAGAAAATATGGACTTTTATATTTTGCTTGCTTTGGGATATCATCAAAACCAGCCTGCTTTTCTTTTTTTAATTTAAATTAAACTATCAAGAAATGTTAACTGGCAAGTTGATATTGCAAAGTTATTGAGAAGAACTTAGTTAAAAAGAGTCATAGCTGGCTGTGCAGTGTTTTCCATAGTCTGACATGTTTGAGGAAACCCAGACTGAAATGCTGAGACCCTTGGAGTGGAAAACAGCACATGAAATCCACCCAGTACCTATTCAGAACGAAATAATTCACGAAGATCAAGATTTTGACAGAAAGCAGCTTCCCAGGCTTATCATTTCCAAAAGATTTGATGATGCCTTGCAGCCTTTCAGTCAACATCAAGTTGAGTGTCAGGCCCACCAAGAGCCATTTGGCACACACCTTTCTAAAGAAGGGAGGATTGCTAATAGAAATTCCATAGCAACCTCTTTCTACAGCATGGAACCATGGTGGGGTGCAGAGGAGAAAAGTAGATCTGCATTAATTTCAATGGCTTAAGTATATAAAGCATTTACTATCCCATCAGCTGAGTGAAAAAGCCTCAAATGTTCATGTAGGTAACGAAAGAAGAAAAAAGCAGTGCATACACACAGTATATCAGAATAAAGGTGCTGGAGAAAGCTGTCTCTGTGAACCCCTCTGCTTATTCCAGTCTTTCTTGGGCCTAAGTCAAACTCAAAAGAGAAAAAAAATCATAACAAATATATATGTATATATTACAAAAATGTTTTTTTTACAGTTCTTCATGATCACATGTTGAAGAACCCAAATACCTCATAAACCACTACAAAGTAAAAGGGGAGGCTCACAAATTTGGGGTGCTGAAGAAGATTTGAAGATACTGCCTATCATTTTTTTGTGGCTAAAAACATAGCAAAAGGAAGCAGCCAAGGTGAGAGACATCTGAAAAGAACTGGATTCCCCATCAGCTGAGCCTTTGCTAACAAAGCAAGAGACTGTCCTGTGCCTGTTAGGTTCCTCTGCTCTAAAGAGCCATCTCTGATGATCCCTTGCAACACGTGACAGCAATGGCCTGTGAGGCACGGGGAATGTGAGAGCTTTCATTCACAAGGCACTTGTGAAAGCTCAGACCTTCTCTGAAGGAAGGAGCCTCAGCTTGGGCACAGCCGCCACGTGACAGAGGGCACTGATCTCTCCCAAGGAACTCTGGAAAGCCACAAACCCCGTCCTAATCTCACTGCATTTGCTGAATGCAAATTCCATTTTACACCAAGGCTACCTTGGTTTTGTTCTCACAGAAATACCATCATCATTGTGCCTTAAGGAAAAAAAAAAACAGGAGGTCGGTGGAAGTCTTCGAACATCGGTGATAAAGCCCTGCTCTCATGGACTCCTTTCAGCAGCATTCCAAAGGTGTATTTTTAGGGATTCAATTACATTGAAGTAACTGGTGAAGGGAATTGTAATCACTCAGAAGAAGTCGAATGCGTGTGTTCCTCTGTGTACACACAATACCCACAAGGCTTACGAAATCCATTCACAACAGAGGAAATACTCTAAACATATTTTAAAAGGCTCTGTCAGCAGTCTCACAGCAAGACTCATTCACGTTTGTAAGTCATGAGGAAAAAGCTGTTTTCTGTCCCTGCTGTATGAACAGATTTTGTTTGGTCTACAGCTTATATTTAAGTTGCAAGTAAATAAATCATCCTGGCTGGATTAGCTGACAAACCCCATCCATGGTATTGAGAATAAATATTTGATTGGGACTGAATTAACTCTTTGCACATTTGTGCTCATGCTTACACATACTAGAGCTGCATGTTAAAAAAACCCAGCATACAGAGGGTATTTATCAAATTAGCCAAACATGTTTACCTAGGAAAAAAAGAAAGAAAAGGATGCAAAAAGCAAGAAAAAAAAGTGCAAGCCAACTTCTAGAATTAGTTTGAACATGATGATATGTTGACACTCTCATTCAAAACCAGATTGGACAGGAGGATGGAAGCTAGTGAATCCTGACAAGTTGAAATGTAAATTAAGATGTTTTCCTGGCTTTACACTTGCCTCCCAGAGAAACTGCTACAGAGTGAGGACTTGGGCTTTAAATGAAGTTCACACCTCATCTGCAGGCTCCGAGAATACAATAGCACCAAGACTGGATTGTTATTAAACAAAGAGGTGCCTTCGAGCTGGAAATCAATACACAAAATTATAACCAAGGCATTATCATTTTACAGCATTTGGAGGTGATTGTGAGCCAGATGAAACTCTATGGGAGATTATCAATAATTGGCTGTTTGGCATCACATACTGCCTAAGCTGAACTGAACAGGATATTTCCAAAACTACAGCACACACTTTAGTCTAAGGCGGGAAAAAAAATGTCATTCTGTAAAACTGCAGGAAATATTTCCACAAGTCTCTGCAGCCACATCCCCCTCACTCCCTGAAGCTGTCAGGAACTGTTTCCCAAAGCTCCCAGAGGAGTGTGATTATTAAACTAAACACCACCGAGCAGAATGCAAGCTGATCTCACTCCCCATACTCCCATTAAGGGATGGCAGCACAAACATTAACTGTTGCATCCCCAGTGGCATTTAAATGTTTCTCTCCTTCTGTCACACAAAAATCGTGGAAAACAGATTCCTTTTTTCGTTCTCCTTTCATGTTTCTATCTGTGAAAAATAAGGAGTTAAGAAGGATTTATCTGTGCTGCAAGTCCTATTAACTGTTCACCCTGTCATGTATAGCATAATCTATTTATGTAACATTTTCTAAAACTGTATGGAGCAAACTTTTCCAAGGAGCAGCAGGTGAGTTAATGACCTGCTGCTTCTTGTTACCCCAGGTTTAGGACAATTAGAGGCCCAGGCTGAATGTTTGCAGGAATAAACCTTTCCCTGCCTAAGGTGCAGATGCACAGAATCATTTTAACAGAACCAAAGGATTATATTATTATATGGTCCTTCAGACGATCAAAACACGGGGCACTTGCAGGTGTAACCTCGAGCAGTTTGGCATAAAATAGGCCTTTCACTGTACTGCAAGATTTGACACAGCTCACTAGACTGTAGCTCAAGGTACAGAGGTGATTTAAAATAAATTCCTATAAACATGAACATTCAGCATTGAAAAACTTTTAGAAATGCCAACCCGGATAAAATACTAAACAATCTGCTTTAAATGCACCGTTAACATTTTCAAAACAACCAAGTACCAAGCAGTGCTTACAAACACAAAAAATTTACATAAATACTTTTTATAAAGTATTTCTTTAGAGTTTCCAGTTACTTTCTTCATTACCAGACTTGCAGAAAACCCACTAACAGAAGAGCAAGCTTCAAGAGCGGCCTTTAAAAGTTAATTAGGAAATAGCAAACCTCATTCTACACAAGTTCAGTTCTGCTAACATCACAAACGAATTGCTGTGTTCATATGGTTAATCCTCGAGATCTCAAGTTATTCACGTCCTCCTTGGCGTTTGCAGGATTAGAACATAAGTATGTTGTTTCCTCCCTCTCCCATCCTGTCAGTAAACGTGGGATCAGGGCTCAGAACATGCCTGATTCTGTTCTCCTAATCTCTAGTAATCTTCTCAGTGACACAGTATCTGTTGCAGAATATCGGGAGGCCACATCAAAGTGGAACACTTAGTAGAAACATGAAGTTACATCCAAATTTATCAGTGCGGGCTCCACATGCTGCCAAAAGGTAAAACAGTATCTATGCACGTACTCCAGGAGCTCTAAATATTAAGGGAAATATTACCTTCGCCAGTAGCTTCTCTCCCAAAGCTTATTTACAAAGGGTACAAGTTGTGTAGCCCAGATATGTTGCCACTTTAGCTCCTGACAGAAAATTCCAGGTAAATCATGACTCTGTGAAAACTCAGCTAACACAGTGCTGTACACAAAGGAGAGTCTGTACAAACATACAGAGTTCTACAGCCTGAAAATTTAATGGGTGGATTCAACCAGCAGAACCCTTGCAGCATTTCTAAGGGATAGAGAATAGAAAAGACCATCCTCCTTCAAAGTCACTTGTGTCATCAGGCAGCACAGAGAGAAGAAAAAACAGCAAGACAGTACATTTTGGCCACATGGAAGAGAAAGCTGGGGCTGACACTCCACAAAGGGCATTCCCAGCTGCAAAGAAAAGGTGTCTGTCTATGAAAGTCTGACCAACTGCAGCAACTGAAGCAGATATGAAAAGGTTATGAAAAACTTTGACAAGGTGAAAAAATGTGTGAGGACTGAGACCTCTCACGTCAGTTATGAAAATACATGTCCAAAACCCACCTTCAGCTCAGTATTTGCCTAATACAGCTGTTGTGCTGTCTGTACTGCCACAAGGTCAGATCTAATTAAACAAACCAGAAAGACTATCACTGGCTTCAGCCCTTGTTGAAACGATGCTGAACCTTTACATACATATATACACACACACACATATATGTAATACATGCTGGAAAAATCTAGATCACATTAACTTAAATATATATTTATTATAGATGTATTTTTTAGAATTTCCAGGGTTAATCAATTCAACCCTAACATACATATTTATAGAAGAAAAACCTCAGCTTTAATTAAGGAAATACAGAAAAGCCTCATCTTTCATGAAACTGGCTCTGCTCTCAAGAGGTTAGCTGCCCATTCAACATCACAGGTTTTAATAAAATGAATATTTCATTGAGTAAGAGCGATATTTCCCAACATCTCTCCTCGTTTGTTGCTTGTTAGGCAATTATATCACACACTGCTTATACAGGCAGAGAATGCTGATGTTCAATTTTGTAAAACTACGATCTTATTTTGGGGAATGTTCTTTAAAATTCAAAATAGGACAACAGTTGTTGACAGAGCTTAGCAGGCTGTTCAAGGAAATGTAGCATAGTAAAACTATGCTGCTTTTTAAATATTTATATCTTTTTAATCCTTGCAGCAGATAATCCTCTTTGCAGTGGGCAGGAACATGAATACCCGTGATTGTTTTTAAGTCCTTGCTTTTCAAAATTCAGATTTGCAATTTATTTCTGCCCTAAAATTTGAATACAAGTGTTTCTCAAAATTTTGCTTGGATCAATTTACCTTCCGTAAGCAAAGCGCCTGTCTTTGTGGTGGTCCCCAAATGTATCCCACAGCCTGAGGGAAACACTCACTTCATCCACAACATCTCTTGAGCGTTCAAGGACCTAGAACAGAACACACACACAACATTCTCTTTCCTTCCATCAAACAATTACTTTCCTAATTCACTCCATCAAAAAGTCCAAAGCATACCAGGTCAAGAGTCTATCCCATACAGCTTTTACCACTTTATGAAATATCTTATAAAACAGGCAGAATAGTTCTCTTCCTATAAACAGATTTGCTAAAAAAATTACTTTAGAATGAGAAGTGTATCAGACCATGGCTGCAATAGAGATCACTCATAAAGCACTTGTGAGCTCATTGCTGCATCCTGACAGGGCAAGGCTTGCCAATAAAGACCAGCAGCACCTCCCAGCATGTGCTGCCCGCCCTGCACACCTGCAGCCCTTACCTCCTGGCACACACGGTACTGATCAATGGCCCACACGGTCGGGACGTGCGTTGCCAGCAGCTGATACTGAGTCAAGGTTGTGTTGCAGGCTCTGGCACAGATCAGGCGAGTCTTTCCCACCGCGTTATCTCCGACCACCACGCACTTGATCGTTTCAACGTTGGGTCTTTCGTAGTCCATGTCAATGTCCATTTATCAGAAACTGGAACAAGACAGTTAAACTTGTTTTCTATTTCTGTGTGAAAACAATGCTATTTAGAATCAGAGCCTTTTACTTCCACTTCTTGAGAGATGTCTGGAGACAACAAACTCTTAAGGAAAAGTGTGTAGTAAACTGTGCCAAAGTAAGGCAGCCAGTCCTTTAAATACTGCCCAGTTATGCAAATACACAACTATTTTGACCGCAGTGGCTTTATGCTGTTCACATGCTATTTTCACTTTGGTTTCTGTAAACACAAGCCTGTTTGCAGAAGATAGATCTTGGTGAAACAGGGACAGCTAGCACAAACTTACCTCTTGCTACTACTTTTTATGCCAGGAGGAAAGAAAGACTGGGCATCAGTGGGTTTGACCTGAAGGATACCAGTATAAACCTGTCTTCTGCAATCCTGCCCGTTCAGGATTTGATTTAGGGCTGTCCAAACAATACTGCTAACAGCAAGTCACACAGATGGCTCTAGCACACAATAAAACTCACTTGTAAGGTGACTCCAGAGACTGTTTGCTACAAACCACAATTCCCATTACATCCTGCATGTATCATACCATCTTAATTTTCCAAGAAGAATAGATCACAGGCTAAAATGAAACTAAAGAGCCAAGCAGAAACCTGCAAATATACTTATCTACACATAGAAATTCTTTCTGACATGAAATGGAAAGTGAAGAGAAGTTTTTTGAAGATACTATCCTCATGGAAAATTATTATTGAAACTATTTACTTAAATATTCTAGGGCAACATTCTGAACAAATGCCTAGATACAAATGCAAGCTGGGAAAAATGGATATTTGAAAAACTAAAACCAACTCATGTATGTTTACTACAGTCTGTCATTTTCATATGTGGGATCATAGTTTGATATATCTGAACTTGGTTTTCTAATGTCTAGCAGTCTGCTGAGCAATCTGGTCTCTGCCAGGGAATTGTAATCAAGGAGGAAAAAAAGGGAAAATGCAAGCCACAAACCTGTACAGGAAGGCTTGCCTAATAATTATTTCAGCAAGGAACCTACAGCAATTTAATTGACAAAACACAGGTCATCCTCTGGAGTGATGGTGTCCTTTCCCTGAGAAGAAAGTACTACAGATAAAGAAATCCAATTATTTGTTTTAATACCTTTTTTAATACTCACGTCTCATTCACACATAAATATAGAAAATATATTAGCTGTCAGGCTGTTTAAAATAACAAAGTCAAGCTATTTTGGTGTCCATTTTTCACTGTCAGAGGCACTATGTTCTGACTTAAGAAAAATCATATTTAGGAACTACTAGTCAAACACTGATTTTAACTGTATTCTTTCATTATTTAAAGGGATGTACACCAAGCAACAAAAGTCCTTGTTAGAACTAAAGGTTATCCATTTAGATACAATTTTAAGTATGGACTGCATGCTAATAACTATAACAGCTAAGGCACAGTTGTAATCTTTATTTATGTGTGGAGGAAGGGGTTAGGGATGACACAGAGAAGGTGCAAGAGTGATTTTTGCCACTACTGTGTCAGCTTGATGTTTCCACAGCCACTGAGTGCTTCTGGAAATGCTGCAGCACAGACTAGCACGTGACAATACGTTTTGGAGTTATCCTACCCTAGACTGCAACGTGGGCCCAGACCCTTTTCATGCTGGCACGAGTGCATGGTTGCACAAGCAGAGCTCTGCAATGTACCCGCTGCAGAGCAGAGAGCACGGCTTTGAGCACACACAGAGCATCGACCACACGCGAGCCCTCACGGCCTCGTGACACCAACCTGCTGGGCTGGCACAGGCCTTCAAACCCATGAGGACACAAAGCTGTTGAGATACAGCCTCTATCCCCTCCCCTGCCTTGGAACCTGCATCCTCAGAGGTTACCAGTCTTGAGGCAAAGCACTGCAGAGGCTCCCAGTTCCTTGTCTGCGACCCAGCCCCAGCTGTTTGCTGGATGCAAGCTCCCACGAGGCTGATACCTGGGGTGGCCATGGGCTCTGTGGCCTCTCTGTGATTCCATACACAGCAAGACAGATAATTTCTCCTTCCTCCTCAGCATCCTTGTGAAGGATACAGCCATAATATAAATAAAGGTACAAAACCAGGGGTTTTTTCCCACATAACAGAGAATGATGCGTGTTCGTATACCACGGCCTCATAGGCAGGGCCTCGAATGAACAGCAAAACCCCAAGAGCTTTCAGGACGGGATCTTAAAAAGTTTCATTTCAAGTCTGAGAATAAACAGCAACCCCCTTGACATATTATGTGGTATTAAATTACTTCATATTTTATTCATGCATGGACTAGACACCACAGATGGAATGTGGAAATGTTTACAAGGCTAGAAAACAAAATGAAGGAGCGTGGCTAGCCAGTGTGTCTGGTTGGTTTTAAACTACCAAGCAGAGATGCCAAATCAATTTTTCTTCCGACCAAATATTCCATTAAAATGCTGTTGCACAGATTAGCTGAGGTTTTATATAACAGTTTGATTTAAAAATTCTTCAAAAGTTCTTATATGGTAGTTCTGCAAAAATGTGCTTCAATCAGTCACAAAATATGTATTAAATACAGAGTCTGGAATCTTAAAAAAAATTTCCAAGAGGATAACAAAGCCAGTTTAAAATTAACAGGCAAATCTAAATAAAATAACTAGACAAATCATTGTAACTATCTGAGAACACTAGAAAAGGAAGACATGAAAACAAAATTTAAATATTATTGGGGTTTTCATTTCCCAATATACTTACTAACTTAATTCAAGCAAAATTATCACAGGACTCAGACAGAGCATGCCTGAATGCCCTGCTGTAGATCAATGACAAAGTAATGAAGATATTTTTAGCATGACTCAATACTGCACAGGACAGAGATTAAAATAAACTGGGAATAAAAACAAAAGTAGAGCTTTGTGGCTATGTTAAGGAAAGTTCTTAAAGATGCTCCAGTATATATAGTATAACAATATGTTAAAAATGCCAATCATTTTAATATTGTTGACTAGTTTTCAGGAAGGGATTAAAGGAGAAATTGCTCCTGAAGAGACTGACAGACAGAAGCCTGGACAGATATTCAGACACCTCAAGTAAAACCAGATGCTAACAACAAATTACAGCATAAACAATTAGCAAAACAAGTTGATTAAATGCTTATAAATGTAGCCAGATGCCTTCTGGCTACTGGAATGATTAAAGCCAGGAATACAAACAAGATCTAAAAAATACAGCCACAGTTAGTTTTTTTTAAGGGAGCCTCTAGGTTAAGCTGGTGCTAAACATATTATATAATCACACTGATTTAAAATGCTAAACATGTATTTACAAAACTTAAATTAAAAAAACCAACAAGAATAAGACAACTAAATTAGAGCTCTGAAAGTCTGGTAATATCTGGGAAGACCAACTGGAACTGAAACTGAACTAGTTAGACAAGAACAAAGCAGCAGATATAAAGATTTTTTAAAAAGCATAACATTCCAAGACTGACGAAAAACTTGCTAAAACCAACCTACAACCAGCAATAGTTTAGTTTACCAGCAAAACAAAGCAGGGTAAAACTAAGAGGAAAGTTACTGGGAGTGTGACCAGTCCCAGAAAGGGCACTGACAAAAAAGCCAGAGAAAGACAGAAAGGCCATCAAATGAGGGGCAGCAGGAAACCTACCAGGGAAAAGGTCTGATCAGAAATCGCTGTTTCCAAAAGAAAGGAGCACAAAATTCAGCTGCTTAATCCAGTTCTAAAGAAAGATGAGCAGATGGATGGAATGAAAAAAGATACCCGTAAGAATAACACAGGATCTCAAAAATCTCTTAGGATGTTCTATTTTTACATTGTCACCTGTGATTGTTTGCAGATGAAGAGAAGACAGAGGCAGCCAAAATCCGGGAGATGTGAGTAGACTCAAGATCTGACAGAAAGACATTTAATTCATTCACTTGATTAGCAGTTAAGGAATATTCCAAATAAAGCTGATTTATTCCCAAAGAAGGATAAGGTTACTGTTCTGAACCATGGCTTGCAGATGGTTGTGGCTGCCAATTTCTATCTCTGTTGCTTCACCTCAAGTTGCTGTGGGGTGCTTGATTTTTCATTTAGTTTTTCCTCATTGCTAAATGAGTTGTTATTATTAACACTATAAAACAGTTGTGGTTGCCATAGCATGCGGGCTGGTCAGCCTCAGTAATGAAACACCGCCTTTCTAGAGAAATTCTCCGGAAGATCTGTAGATGAAGCACATCACTTCATTATCTAGATTACACAGATTGAACACAACAGACACACACAATCCCCCTCACTCTCTGTATCAATGTAGGTGCATTAATATACAATAGATAATCAGATCATAACCATGGACTTGTTTTAAAAATGCAGTTTAATATATTTAAAGCTATGATTGCATTTTTCTCTGCTAGAAAAAAAGTGGATGAAGATCCAAACCCAGTAGCAAGTTGCCTGTGCAGGAGCAGGAATTCACCCCTATGGATCTCTATCTGCCCACTTTGAAATGTCCAGGTGTTTAAAATCCTCATTTAGCATATGCAAAACATAACCAAGATTTTTCTTCAAAGAGCAGTAGCTAATTATCAACCCATTTTTCTTCAGCAAAACGCCACAAACAAATCACTAACTGTGTCTACATCAATCAGTGATTATAGGGTAATCCTGCAGGCATTTAAGAACCTGGCCTGCTCAGTGGAGTTTTTCTTTAAGCTATTCCGTGGGGTAAAAAAAAAATTAATAATTTCAACCTGTGTCAAGTGACCTGACCAAACATGCAAATCAGGGACTCCTTCAATGAAAGGGGTTGCCAACCACAATTAAAATGTCACAATTTTACTAAAGAAATCGAATGGAAAGAGACACCAAAATCTAACATGACTTAATATGAATGATGGCCATGGGAATTATTTGAAAGACTCAGGCCACCAATAAGGCAATAAGATCATCAACATTTAGGCACAAAAAACCACACTCTCTTGAAATGATATGAAAGTGCATTTGTAGGTACCCCATATTTTCATCTATTCTGGATATGTACTTTTTAGTATAGTTTTGGAGTGACTCCTTCAGAGAGCCATTAGGCAATAACACCTCAAAAAAAGTATAAAAAAATTTACAAGACTATACAACACTCTTGCCTCCATCCCCAAGTTGCAAAATTACTGCTCGCAACCATGGAAACTGGAAGAGGAGATGCAAAATGCCAAGTTCTTCAGGCACTGAAATCGCCACCTTGCAGTGCAGAATCCCAAGGCACCAGCACGCTGGCAAGCACACGAGCCAGAACAAGCGTGTGAAATGTTCGTTCTCAATATATAACCTGCCATGTGTTGTTTCAGAATCTTCAGTGGATTGACACAGATATGCCAGGGGACAAAGCAGGGGGACTTGGTGTTCACTTGTGCAAGAATGTAGGATTCACAGGCAGCTCTGATTCGGGGAAAGGTTAAGGGCCAAAAGGCTGGTTTGTGGTTTGGCTCAAGTTAATGAATTTAGGGCCCCAGCACATATATTTGTGAAGTAAATCACGTCATGGGATCAAGTAACAGATAAACTATAATAAACCAAACAGATAAACTATAAACTAAACTATCACAAAACATTTTTTACAAGTGTTCATTAATATGAATATTTTATTAAATCATAGGAGGGCTGATGGGGAGACTGGTTTCAAAAGAAAAACTATTCCTGATCAGTATCAAGAAATTAGCTGATGACAAAGTACAGTAAAACTCAAGGTGGGATCAGATCACTGGGTCAGCAGGGGACGAACGTGGGCACGATGCATATCAGGCTGGATTCTTGTCCAGGATGAAGCAGCATTGCCCTATTGCCATTATTGAAAGTTCTGGCAGTTTCCATGGAAAGACTGAAAGGGAAGAGACTGACTCAGGAGGAAGAAATTCAAGATTAACTCTGGAATTTATCACCTACTTACCCCACCTGGTCCATCAGCAGAAGACAACGGACAGATACAGCCAATGATTGAGAAAGGAGAAAACCCCTTATATTCTAAAGCTGATCACAAATGCGAGATCCTTGGATCTCCCAGGGGTAGAAAAAGAAGGGCAGCTGATGGAAATGTTGTTTCACTGCATGAGGTGTTAAATGAGATAACCCTGGCTGTTGCTGTGTGCAAAAGGAGTGTAGGTCAACAGAAACACCTTTGTCATCCACAAGAGCAGAACCTGGTTCTGCTCTTTTTCTTCTGTCCTGAGATAGCTTAGGGCCAGTATCAACAAAGAAATAAAATCCTCAAAATGCTGCTAAAATTTGATACAGCTGGAGCAGTTAAATACTGAAATTGTCATCAAGAGAGACTCCACTTGGATTGCCTGAACTAGCTTCTTTCATGTCAGCTTTTGATCAACAAGCATCAGATTTATTTCTGGATGCTACCGTTTACTTTTTTAAAAAAGAAATTTTCAGAAGCCTCCATTCAGTTGCCATAATCCCCACTCCATCCTTCAAGTTTCAAAGGGTGTGAAAAATTGACCATGGCTTCACACAGAAATGAAAGGAGCAGCCCCTAATGAAGATGTAAAGTTGAAGACAGAACAGATGTCTCTACGTTTGCTAGAAAACTTCTCAGCCAAATGATCACCAAAACCCTCAAAGGAACTGCAGAAACAGAGAACAATAATTCCTGGTTTGCAGTATCAGAAGTCTGTCACTCTGCTCTTTCTCTGCCTGCATGACTCCAGATTTGTTTGTTTCTGTTAATTATTAGGATCCTTTGTCAAGCCCAACCTACCTCTGTGATGACACAACAACTTTTGATCAGTAAGAATGAGCATTTTTTCAGATGCCCAAAAATCAGAGATACTAGTAAAACACAAATTCTTCCCACATCACAGTGTACAAAACAGACTGCCCTGAAGCTCAATAGCCGAGAATGAAAACATTCAATTTTAGGTATAATAACAGATTCTCCTGAGCCTCCTCCAAAAACATGCAGCTCACAAAGACCTGTTTTTGTGTTATACACACTCAGTCTATCAGACCAAATAGAGACCCAAATGCAGAATTCAGCATTAGACTTTAACTGTGTCACTTTTCTGACAACTTCTGGAAGACCTGAAGGGCAGAAATCAACAAGCTGATTACACTGAGCAGCTTACATATTATTTTGACCTGTGACATACCTTGGGATATCCTCTGTGATGAGATCATTGCCCTAGAAATTAATCCACATGGCAGGTGAAGAATTTTTAACCATTTCAGAACCTCTCGTGTTCTGAGAATCTGGGATGAGTGTTTTCTGAGTGGTGGGAAAGCCTGCAGCACCACCACTCCTTCCTTGGCCAATTTTCCAGAGTCTTCCTCAAGAACAAGCCCCAACACAAGGCAGTCCCTTGTGCCTCCTTTTGCTTCTTCTCTCTTGCTGTGCAGAGAGATGTGGGAAAAAAGGGTGACTTTAAAGGATCAGCCCTGGAAAGAGGGAAACATCCCCTATAGCTGGTACATGACTGATTTAAGGCTGGCACTTCAGCTTTGCATATGCATTTTGCGACGGTTCTAGATATACCTGGCTATAACTGACTGTTCTTTCCACTTTCCATTGCTGTGGGTCATATCTGTCACATCGTCACAAACCGAAATTAACTGTAGCTGACATTAATAAAAGTGGCTGAGAACCAAGTACCTGAAGAATGGACAATACCCATTGATGGTGATAACCATCACCAAACAAGCTGGCACTTTTTAAAGCAGCCACCCATGAAATGCACAAAGTCCTCAGATTAGTCCTCCTTCTCAACAGAAGATTACACTGCAGGAGCAGAATAAGGGTGCACCACTAATAGCACTTTAATTCAGCTCAAGAATAAGCTTTTGAAGCAAATATTCCATGCTTTGGTTCACATCAGGTGCAGGCAGAGAGTGCACAAACTGAATTCCGAAGGGAAAGGTGTATCACCCACCAGTGACAGTTAAGCACGCAGTACATGGGACCAGATTATGGGACACTGGGTCCTCAGCAGCAATTTTTTCATTCCCAGGTCCCCTGCTACTGCATCACGTGATCCATTAATGTAGACACAGCATCAGATGCTCTCACTCCTGATGTGGTATTTGGATCAGCATAACTGGGGCAAAGCTGCAGCTGAATCCTTCATGACTGCTCTACCCAAGAATATCTGGGATAACATAAAACTCAGATCTTAAGGGAAGACAGGTCACTGGAAAAGCCTTATTCAACACTATCAGTACTGAAGGAATAACAACAATAACTACCAAATAAGGCATTCTCACAATTTTTGTGTGTTTCTGTGAGGAAAATATTTATCAAGCTTTGCTAGAATGACAAACAAAGAAGAATATTCCAGAGACACTGGTGACCTTCTAGCACAGAGAGCTGTTGAATTCCCTTTCTGTACTTGTTCTCTTTCCAAAAGACAGAATCAGGCTCTTGTTTCTTGAACTTTAGGTGACATTTCTTACACATTCTCTTCTTTGTTAATCAGTGATCTTTGACATTTATATGTGATTTAATTCATTCCCTGACATAATTACCACAAGGAAACAACCAAAGGAGAATGAGACCTCATAATGACGGCAAGAAAAACTCACCCAAGGACCTAAACACTGACTGGAATAGCAAACACCTCAGGATGGCAGACTTCAGGTAAATGCTATTTTCAGATCATGCATCAAGTTCTGCACTTATATCTCAAATGCAAATCCAGCAACATTAATGGAATAGTGCAGGAGGCACATAGACTGGAGTTTACTTGTAATGTCTAGTGCCACACAGAGACTCATTTGCAAAGAAAAAAATAACTTAGAAGGAAGAAATTTCTATCTTGTGTCTCATGTCAGACAGAAAGGAGAGGAAAACAGAAAAGCAGAATGGTGTTGGATGGGAAGCAAAGGGAATCCATACTTTTATTTCATGACCTGTCTGTAGTGCCAAAGAGCCCCAGCTACGAGCACATGCAGTGCAGGTGCACCAATTGCAGCTCAGGCACCACTCACTCCTTCAGCACAAAGTTTTGAGCTCTTTGATGGAAACCCAGTCAGTGATCCAAGGGTACATCCACCCCAGTAGTCTGAGCTGCTCTGCACATCTGCTGAATGAAGCAAGGGCCCCTCAGCTTTTCCTCTTCCTCCTTCCCAAGCATATACTTTGCTCTACAATGTTTGTATACTCTTCTGGCAGGATGGAAGGGAGCAAGGGAGGAGCATGTCAAACACCTGTTGCTCCTCTGCTTCTCCTCCTTCAAGGCTTCTCTGTCATGTCTCCTTCAGCATAGGGTGACATCTGGATACAGGACTTAAGCATTTTTCCAGCAAATAAAATGTGTTAGCAAAGAATCAAATATCAGGATTTACTGCTCAAGTGATCAGCTCTTCCTCTCAGCCTAATGCTTTACAGTATTTATGAAGCTTGGAGTTTTAAAAGGGCAGGAGTTTTAGAAAGCTTCCCAGAGCTAAAATTGATGTTTATTTCTACTCAGATAAAAATACTTCTGTGTATCTGAGCCTGTCCCAGATCTTATGCTCCTTAAGAATTATGTCACTTAGATAAAGAACCCTAGTACAAATACTGAACTCACTTTTTTTTTCTGTTACAGTGTGTAGATACACTGTATATCTGAGACATAGAATCAGGTGTACAAATGGAATACACATAGGAAAAAAAGCATAACCTTACAGAAGAGGACCTCAGAAAAATACTGAAAAGAAATGAAGCCATTCCGTGTCTATGTCATGTGACTCCTGATCTTGAAATATACCCTGTACCTAAATATGTGCCATTCAATTGCTACTTACACCGAGTAGTCACGACAGCTCTTCAATTCAGACCTAACAACAGTGGGTTTCTCCCTGCATGCGTTATTTTTGCCTAGAAAGACCAGCAGCTAAAGGACTCCCCATAAGCACACTGGAGAAGCTGATTTCCACCTCAGTTTCTATTACAGCTCAAGCTGAACATTTGGCTTCAAGTCAGCTGTGTGTCCTGAAATAGTACACAAACTGAGGATGAACAAAGTCATTGAGACTCTTCTGGCATCACTTCCTTGCTCTTGCTGTGACCATATGCAGAGCCTCGAGGGCTTTCTTTTATTATTATTTTTTAAACAAGTATATTGTTGCCTTCAGAGTAGTGCCTTGACCAATAGACGGCAACTTGGAGCTCTAGTTTGCCTCTAGTATTGGAGCTGCCTGTCCTGCCTCAGTATGTCCAGTGACCGATTTCTCTTTGCTCTAGATGTTGGATGCCACAACACCCACTAAAGGTTGATGAAACAAATTAAAATCTACTACTGCTTGTCTCTATAGCCCCCAAATAGGTCCCGACACAGTCATCCGATAATCTGTGCCACAAGACCCTCCAACAGCCTCCTGCTGTTGTCACAGCAACACACAACAGACTCCACAGACACAGCAGGGGGAAAGAAGAGGGGGGAAAAGAGGAGGAAAAAGAAATCCCTCGGGTTTTTACTAAATGACACTCAGAGGTACCAAGCGCCAGGAGGTTTCTGCTTCCCATACACATCATACCCCTCTATTTTGCCTTGCACCTCGTGGCCTCGCTGGAAAAGAAAGCCAGATAGATCTGCTTCATCAAGGACTCAGCTCTCTCTGTCCTCCGGGGCGGGGAGGATGCCACCAGCTCCTGCTCTCTCTCCTGCGGGCAAACGGGACAAGCAAGGCACCGCCAGCAGCGCCCCGCGGAGCTGCAGGCAGCCAGCCCGCTCCGGTCCCGCACACCGGCAGCTCGGAGCACGATCGCGCCCGGGCGACGCGGGACCTACCCGGGAGGGCGGGATGCCGGCGGCAGCCGGGCTGCGCAGCGGGGCTGGCCCCGGCCCCGCACACGGGAGGGGCTGCCGGCCGCC
>VZRN01005945.1:247716-265647 GCA_013397935.1 Dasyornis broadbenti | reverse complement strand
CGGCCCCGCGGCACGGTCCCCGCCCGGCCCGGCCCGGCCCGGCTCTGCCCGCCCCACGGCGCTGACTGCCGGCGGCAGCCGTGACGTCCCACCCCGCGGGCTATTTTTAGCGCGGCGATTGGATTTCATTCATGAAACCGCGGCCGCGCGTAAAGGGGCGGCGGATGGAGCCGCCCCCGCCAGCCCGCCGGAGCGCGGAGCGACCCACGGCACCAGCGGGGATGGCCGGGGCTCATCCCGCCCCGGTTCCACGGTCCCAGCGGGGATGGCCGGGGCTCATCCCGCTCCTGCCCCACGGCACCAGCGGGGATGGCCGGGGCTCATCCCGCTCCTGCCCCACGGTCCCAGCGGGGATGGCCGGGGCTCATCCCGCTCCTGCCCCACGGTCCCAGCGGGGATGGCCGGGGCTCATCCCGCTCCTGCCCCACGGTCCCAGCGGGGATGGCCGGGGCTCATCCCGCTCCTGCCCCACGGTCCCAGCGGGGATGGCCGGGGCTCATCCCGCTCCTGCCCCACGGTCCCAGCGGGGATGGCCGGGGCTCATCCCGCTCCTGCCCCACGGTCCCAGCGGGGATGGCCGGGGCTCATCCCGCTCCTGCCCCACGGTCCCAGCGGGGATGGCCGGGGCTCATCCCGCTCCTGCCCCACGGTCCCAGCGGGGATGGCCGGGGCTCATCCCGCTCCTGCCCCACGGTCCCAGCGGGGATGGCCGGGGCTCATCCCGCTCCTGCCCCACGGTCCCAGCGGGGATGGCCGGGGCTCATCCCGCTCCTGCCCCACGGTCCCAGCGGGGATGGCCGGGGCTCATCCCGCTCCTGCCCCACGGTCCCAGCGGGGATGGCCGGGGCTCATCCCGCTCCTGCCCCACGGTCCCAGCAGGGATGGCCGGGGCTCATCCCGCTCCTGCCCCACGGTCCCAGCGGGGATGGCCGGGGCTCATCCCGCTCCTGCCCCACGGCACCAGCGGGGATGGCCGGGGCTCATCCCGCTCCTGCCCCACCGCCTGCAGCGGGGGCTTTCTGCCACGGCCTTGGACACGAAACCACTCAAAACCAAAGCAACGCCCCCCACACGCACTCTTTATACTTATACACTGTAAATACTGTTAATGCATACACAGCGCAAAGGTCCTGAAGGCCTCCCTGGATGATGCCTTAAGCTGGGTGTGTGATTTCCTACTGCAGGTGCTGCTGCTATCTTTTGAAATTACATTTTCACCGTCTGAAGCCATCTTGTAAAACACACACATCACAATTAAACCACAACCTCCCCTTCTCTTGCAGTGACAATCCGGACTTGGCGTTTTCAAAGCAGTGAAAACAGCTCAAGGCCCTGTGTGTTACAATCCAGAGCTGGCTCCCTGCTAAAATAGCAGTCTCTGGCTCTCCGTGTACCACTTGACATCAACAAAACTGTCACTAACCTGTAAGGGGCATGGGCATAACTGCTGCAGCTACAGGCAGTTTATGACATATCTCTGACTATTTAAAAAACAGTCACTATTCAAAAAATATTCTCTTACAGCAACCTGGGCTCACACATTGCACAGCAATTTGTTGGAAAAGATTATAAAGTTGTTTAAAACACCGCTTACACCAATAGTTAACTGAACCAATAACAGGTTAACAGTATCCAACTGCATTTGGTTATAGTCAATTACTTACATTTTTCAAATACCCAGCAGCCAAACTTACATTAACCAGGTCAGACTGCAACAATTTTCAGTTGAGTACATCTATGTCAGGACAAATTACAGTTTGCAACTTCATATCAAAGGAGGCTATTAGGGGCAGAAGAACAACATGCATCATGGCAAATATTAAGTGTTACTCTCCCAGCTTTGCGCAGTTTGGATGGACAAGACAAATGCATCAGAAACTGAAACAACTCTCACTTAGACGTCTACTTACAAGCAAAGAAATATCAAGTTGATAAAGCAGGCAACAAAAAGTTTAAAAAGTCAACAGATTTAAAATGTATCACGTAATTACCTTCTGTTTTTTAAGTTTCAAATTCTATGGGAACTTCTTTTCTCAACATGCAAGGGCTAAAAATTTTTATTCTGTGCAAGAACAACCACCCCATGTATTCACTTGTTTCTCAGACACACAATTTGCAGGAGAACAAAAAAATTCAGGTTCATCCCATTCAATTCAGGAGGCTGAGCAAAGCAGTGTGACACAAAAGTTATTCCTTTCACTGAACGTTTTCAGTATGGCAATTTTTAATTCCTTATTGGTACCTTCATTCTACAGTCAAATGATCACTTTCTGAAGACAAATCAGAGCTAGAACCCATGCCTCTGTTAAAAATACATAGCCTATCACTGCTGCAAACAGTGAGCGTTACTGTGAGAACAGGCAAGTTAGCATCATGTGAGAGAAAACTGGTACAAAGCAACCAGACTTGCCACGATATTGACTCAAGAAGTACTGGACTGCAATTCAAAAAAAACCCCAAAACCAAGCCAATAAAAAAACCCACAAACCTTTGGATCTGATTGCCAGCTCTTCACAGAGCTTTTCTACAGAAAAAAAAAAGGGGAAGAGGACAGGAAGAAAGTGTTATTTTTAGTGCACAATAGTAAATTTAGCAGAATATAGCAATGACAAAGATTACTCAGGTGGTTAAAATGGGAAAAAGAGAAAGAGGGCTTTGCTTTTGATGGGGATAATAAAGAAAAGGTCTCAAGTTTCTCTCTTTTTTCCTGTTTCATCAAAGGGTGATAAAAGCTTCTGCTGCTGTGGAAATAGGTACATGCTGCTTATATAATTTCCTTTTTAATAACCATCTACAGCATCTTTCACCTTTCAGTGCTTTCTCTCCACAAATGTAAAGCTTCTCACATAATTCAGATTGCAGCTTTTCCAGCAAAGTATAAAATAAAACCCCAGGACAACTAGAAGTTCTCTGTTCTCTGACATTTTACCAAACTTTCTAAACAAACAGTTGAGTTTTGACCACAAACTTGAGTGACACCTGGAGAAGTGGTTGGAATGCATCTCTAATAGGGTGCAGAGCAACTGGCAGTTTCTAGGCTTTGGTACAAGAAAGCACAGTAATAAACCACAAGTATTCCCACTGACTTTGCAGAAGCATTAAAAATACATGAATGGTAAAGTTTTACTCAATTAGATGTTTAAGTATTCCAGGTAACCAGCTTGGACTTTTTCATTTTCATGTGTTTGTTTTCAGGGAGGAATACCAGCTAGAGGGAAAGGGAGAAGGGAATAAGCTCTGTCTTTGCAAGCAATCCTAAAGGACATGGCATTGGACCATGGTAGCATTTAACTGGAGCCTGCTTTTGCCAAGTCGATACAGCTTTCCAAAACATGTTTATGGGCTGCCAAGCGAGCTCCATCACTGTGGCTCAGTTATGTGCTCTAAACACTTATCTCAAAACTGAGAGAACAACTGGATAAAAAAGGACTAAAATAATAACTAAAAATGCGTTCTTTCCCATGGAGAATTCTACTTAGAATTATCTTAGTTTTACTAAATTACAAAATGCATTTGAAAGCGCAAATGGAAATGTACATCCCCATATGCTCCAATGTATTATTTGGTACTCTGGGGCTAAACTAACCTTTTGGTTTTGAGACTATATTCCTGAGATGATTAAAAAACATCAGGAGACAGCATCAGCTGTGCATAAACTGTAAATGAGTTTACGAATAACCTTTCTACTCCTGATCTCAAGAGTTGGTTTAACTCCAGAGGCTGCTCCGACACACAGAGTTAGCAGAACTCCTTAAGGAACTTTCTACCAGCTCAGAAATGCTGAAGCTCAGTGCCCTCCGGCCCTTCCATCCTCTGCACTTCCCAGACTCCAGAGAAAGGCTCAGGAGGACACAGGCTGAAAAAATACCAGTCAAGGGTAGCAGGAAGAGCAGGAAGAAGGGACTACAAGCACTTGGTTCAGCTTCTTTGACAAAACTCTTCTGGAAGGAGAGGAAATGGACTAGCCCACGCATCTTACCACTCCATCAAAGTCTAAGTAGGCTCTATCTGCAGAAGAATTATACTCTAAGCATGGGAACTCTGGGGTTTAGCTTTAGCAGAGAAAATCTGCATTCCACACCTGAGGGCCATGTGGAAGTAAGAGGTTCTTCCCTGTGGTAGAGGTCTAGGTACAGTCTGCTTTAAAAAAAAAAAAAAAAGTTAAAAAATATGGAGACATGGCTTTTTGCTCCCTTTGAGGACCCACTCAAGCTTTTAATTCAGGACAACTGAGATTATTTCCCCCCTGTTTTAGGTAGTAACACCCAAGCACAAAAGCAGTTTCCCATGACAAGCTACACCAACAACACTCAGCAGGACTGAATGCGCTCCCTGAAAGACGGCAGGTCAGACATTGCGGAGACTGCCTGGGACTGTCCAAAACCAAAACCCAATAGCACAGGACAAACTACAGTTTCTCTCTCTTGCTTATCCTTGAGCGCAGGGGCCTTTCATATTAGAAGACTTCAGGAGCATGTTTAGATTAAAAAGTTGTTAGTGGAAATCACTTAAATGCACAAGGAATTAAGTAAAACAAAATTAGTGAAATTGTCCTGTATGGGCTCCACATTGTATATGGCAGTCGCACAGGGACAGAAGGTGCTCTCTGTAGTCCATGAAACTTGCTTTCAACAATGCAAAGAGAACATGGGTGAATGTTGCACAACCGAAATAAGGAGAAGTGGTACTTCAGTTATGGACTTCACCATCCACCCATTGTATGTGATGTATGTAGTCTCAGCCAACTGGCAGCATGTGAATTAAAATATCAGAATTACCCAGCTCTTGTCATTGAAGTCTATATTTCCCCCACAATCAGGCTTAGAGACTTTAATGATGTGGGTAAATCAAGATTTCTGACTACTTTTGTAATGGATTAGGGTATATTTAATTAGATTTTATCCATTAAAAATTCATAAAGAGAACAAATGCCTTGAATAAAACTACGTAAGAATATATTCTGTAAACACTGAAATAAAATTTAGCTTGTTTCCTGTCAGTACAGTTTTTGTATTAAAAGGTTTGCATTCAGGGCTGCAATGTACCCCAGCCCAATTCTCATGCATTCATAATTAGCTTCCTTTTCAGAACTATTGTTCATTGTACACAGTCCATTTTTCTCTTTGGTTAGCATTTGACGTAAGGTGTTTCTATTTAGTGACGTCAACACCTACTCTCAGCCAGCCATGCAAATTGATTAGGCCAGTTGCATCCCTTTTCCTACAATCCCACATTTGTCTTAATTCTCAGAGATAGAGACATGGAACAAACACAATGATACCCTCACTGTGCTCATCAGACACCAACACAGACCACTAGGCATTTATTTGTTAGGGGTTTTTTTTCACTTATTCATTGAATGCTAAATATAGTGCAAGACCATCCTCGCTTAAGAAGCCCGCAGTGCACCAGATTTTATTAGAGCATTCTGTGAATGATATATAGCAGCAGTGGTTTGCCTTGTGAATTATATTTCCCCATTCTTTTTCACTAGAAGAGGGATGTAGAAGGTTTAATATAGGCATACATTTTGAACAGCTGAGTAAATAGGAAAGGAACCATCTACAGAAGGAAAATGCCAATACTTATAATTTGGAATAAAAATTAAATATCTACTTTTTTTCAGAGGGTTATATTTCAACAATTCTTTTGTTTGCAGTCTAATTATGTGTAGGATATTGGCTTTTGCATTTCCCTACTTCCATATTTAATCTGTTAATTACAAGACCCTGATTCTCTCCACCTCACTCCACAACAGAATAACAATTTAGGTGGGAACAGTCCTCCATAGGTCATCTAGCCCAGCCTTCTCCTCAGTGCACAGCTAACTTCAAAGCTTGATCAGGTCAGGGACAGCCAGACCACAATCTCCAGTCCACCTGTTCCATTGCTTAGCCACTCACTATGAAAATGGCTTTTTTTACAACCAGTGAGAAAATGTTTTTCCTTACACCCACCTCACCACTACTTGTGCCTGCTGCCTTTTGTTGTGCAACTGTGACAAGATCTGGTTTCCCCACAACCCCTTGTGAGTACCTGAGGTAGTAATTAGATGCCCTCTTAACCTTCTCTTCTCCAGGCCAGGTAAGCAGCTCCCTCATCGTCTCTGTGTCCATCTCGTGTTTCAGTTTCCCCACAGTATCAGTGGCCCTTGGTTGCACTCTCTTCACTTGGTCAATCTCTCTTCAGAACTGTGATGCCTGAAACTGAGCTCAGTTCTCCAGAAGCCGCCTCACAAGTGCCAAGCAGAGGGGAATATTCCTTGCCCTCGCTGCACTCAGCCTCAGGCTGCCTCAGACGTGGCTAACCCCGCTGCTGGAAGGGTAAACCCTCAGCTGAGCCAGGTATGTCCCAGCCTGGTCACTTGTGCTGTCAGAGTCTCTCTGGTGACTGCTTCAACTCTCATTCTGCCTTCGCTGCTGCACTTCTCTTTCTGCAGACTGCGTGGTCTGGTCTTAAAAGGGAGTGGATTCACTCGAGCTTTCCCAGTTTGCCAAGTTAGGTGTACCAGGATACAATCAAGCAAAACAAAAATTTGGCTTAATAAGAAGAACAGCAAGAGAAACAGATGAGCAGTTATGTAAGAGTCTCCCAAGAGACAAAGGGGCAGAGTTATGGCTCACTGCATTCACAACCCAGACAGGACAAGGCTGTATTAAGAATTGGTTCTATGGCAGAGTTTTGTATCATGTGTAATCTTTTCTAATGGGAGCAATTTTGCAACATCTTGTATTTGCTATATTCCACACTTCTAGCTCCTCAGAACTACAACATGGATACAAAAGACTTAATCAACTTATAAAAACAGTTCCAAACAAAAACTGAAGAGGAAAATTTGACTAGTAGGAGGATTTCTTCTTGACTGTGTCATTTTGGTGTTTGGCAAGGCAATGAATCTGGAAGTAATAGTGCTGGCATCTGCATAACTGTTCAGAGCTTCTTAAAATGTTTCTGCCATCTAATCAGATGTTAATGGAATGGAAAGAACTCCTTTGTGGAATGAAATAAGAGTCACAGCAAACAGTCAGCTGGGGAAGATTTTCTGTCTGTCAGTCTGACTTTGTGGCTAGCCGTCAGTCTCCATCTCTCCTCTACGTAGATCAGTCAAAATTCACTTGTCTCTGAGTACTGAGTTTCAAAGAGACTTGAAACCTCTTTATACCACAGCTACAGGAGGTTTTCAATGACATATGCAGTCTTTGCTTCTTACTCTTGATCTGCGCTATTGAGCTTTAAAAACCATATATGAATGGATCAGCCCTTATTCTTCCAAGCATTATACATGCTTCCCCTGCCTTTTGAGGATTGCCTAAATCACCTATTAAAAGCCTAGGAGATTTATAAGCAGGAGGATACAAAATGTAGACCAAATTTGGTCAAAAATTGCAGAAATTCGACAGGAGCACTACACAGAGATCTCTGCAACAACGTGCCACCCCTGCTCTGAGCTGCTTTTATTGGTGCTATAAAGAGATCGTGAGGACAAGTCTTGAACACAGATCTCTAGTTACAGGAACTGGGAAATGTAAGGTAGGGGTGGTAAGGGGAAGTGAAACAAAGTGTATTTTTCTTGCCTTTCTCATGGCAGTCAAAGCCAAGTGTTATTGGTCTCTGAATCACTGCTTATATACAAGAATAGCAGCCAACAGCCGTATTCTGATCTTTATAGGCTGTCAAACCAACAGAGCAGGATTAAATAGAAGAATCAAAGGCAGCTTCATCTCAATATCACTGATCTTAGAGAAACAGCCTTATTAGCTACAACTTACTCTTCTGCACCTCTATCCCATAGTGAGCTAGACACAAAAGTAAGACCCAATTATAGTTTTAAGAGCCTGATATAAATCCTTCTGAAACTGTTGAGGAAAAGCTTTCAGTGACTCCTCTGGGCTTCAACTCAGGGAGCAATTCAAGAACAAAAAGCCCACAAAATTAGTTGCTACATGCCAGTCTTAGAAAGATGATAACTTAAAGTTAAACAGAAATGAATGAAGCACCTGTGACTTACATATTTTTCCAGTAGGTTGTTCAAAGAGTGTACTTACTTGGACTACAACCCCCCCTGCCCCAAGATTACAGTACAATTCCTCATTTATGTTGAACAGTGTGATTCTGCACCAGTAGCAATATGGATTTTACTCATTCAAGACCAAAATTTAAACTCTGTTACATTCTCCATATTCTGCACCTTGGAACCACTCATTTTTTGGAAGAGAAAGTTTTTCCAGGAAGGTAAGACCTTGTGCCTGTTACCACCACTCACACCAGTTTACTGACATGATTTAGGCACACTAGAAAAGACTGCCTTGCAAAGCCTGCATTATTGCAACACAGCAAATTCAGTGGGTTAGACTGAATTATATCAACACGAGGTTTCCACTGTCTAAACATTGCTCATGTATGTTAGTGGTTTACTTCAGTATGTCTAAACAAATCTAGTTACCACCCTTTTGTTTCCCCAATGAGTTAAGGCTGTAAATCATATGCAGAAAGAATATTACCAAGGGTGGTTCTGATGGGTATCTTTCACTGCCTGAAACACTTCTTATAAATTCTAGCGAAAAGGTTTAGCTGAAAGGTAATGGTAATTGCAGAAATGGCAGAGGAATGCACACAAGTGATCCATACAAGAGAACACACACGAGTGATTCCAAGTCTAATAAAGACAGTTTGCATGTTTCACCACAGGCTGCTTGATGAGACTCCCCTAATTAGGCTTATTAGGAATAGTTACCGAGAAGGATTCTGTTCTTTTAAATGCTACCATTCAAGAGCTATCAACCATGAAATCAGATACTTCTTGCACATATTTGCAGCTTTCACAGAGGGTGCAGGACACTATTTCCAGGACCTGTCAAAGTATCATTGTTACAGGTTTGAACTACAGATTAGGCACAAATCAGAGGGCTTAAAGGAGTCTGTGTAACCTGTGTAATTTGCAAAGTACTGAGAAAAAGACATCATTTTCTAATTACACATACACTGATAACTGCAGCATTTGAATATATCAGGAACAGAATATACCTTTGTAAAATTAAAAACAAACTAGAACCAGCAGCAGTGGTTTTGAAGTTAATCAGGCATTCTGGGAGCTTTAACAAAATAAAAAATATCCCACTGCCTTAAGATTTCTCATCCACTCACTTCTTAAAAGTCATATTGAAAGCATCATGAATTCTACTAGCAGGGCTTTTTTCTCTTTCATTTAAGTAGCAAGACATGTAGCATTTTATTTTTAAACTTTTTTACAGTCTTTTCTAAGTCGGGCAAGAGTTCTTTTCCTGGGTAAAGGTAAAAGAGAAGAACTACAAAGGTATTAATCTTATTTACTTCCATACATATTGACAAAATTGCTAGCGCAGGGTGCATTTTGCCGCACTATAAAATCCTCTAGAGAACTGAATTCCTCCCACACCTCATCCCCAAAATATTTTTGCAGGAAAAGGTATGAATTATTTACAGAAGCAATTGCCAATAAAATGTCATCAAACTGCATCTGTTGCAGAAGATAAACATTTCTCCACCATTCCAATTTTTTACATTAGGCTTCTAGCTGAAATTCAGATCTACAACTATAATACTCTTGTACCCTTATTGTAAGAGAAATATTGGAAATTCCTTAATTACAATGTTGCCAGTGGGAAGCACTGTTGAAAACACACAAGGAAAAGAGAATTAAAAGAACAAAATTCACCCCTGGAGAAATTCAATGGAGACAGTCAGATTGCCTTGAGAAAAGCCTGACCCACAGGTATTTTCCTTAGAAGACCGGAAAGGATTTTTTGAAACATTCTTCTATATTGAGTGACCAGTAATCTACATTATTGTCATAAGCTCACATGACAGTCAAAAACATGTCTCTGAAATAGAAGAGTCAAATTCAAGAAGCTGAAGTGTTAAGCAATAGCCATAAATCAAGAACTGAAACATGGACACCCATAGGAGGCACAACACGTCCGTCCATCTCCAGTGTAAACTGTACCTGTTGCTCAGGACAATTACTGGAGCACCTGCCCCACCCTGAGCATGTCTAGGAGCCCATGAAGGAACACTTTTCACCACTGACAAAGTGGTGAAAACAAGAAGTTACTCAAGTTCAAGTACTGTTACCGTACTATGTTTTTGTTCCTGCAAATCTTCATTTTGAGGGTGCCAGGCCCTTGCTTCCAGAAGTGTGAGAGCCAGGTAATTCCAGCTGGCAAGAGAATGCTCTGGCCTAACAGCACTGCTTTTATATCACAACTTGGATTTCTTATGTTGGGTAACTCGATGCTTAAGCTCCTTGAATAAATGGACATTTCAGAGCAGCATCATTTCTTTCTTCCTTTCTCACCTAACAATAACAAATTGTTCCTGATTCTGCATAGGTGTTACGAAAATCATTCATTCATTCTCCTTTATTTAAAGCACAAGAAATCTCATGATGAAGTTAGATACATGGGTTTAAACAGTCTGATAAACAATGCTAGAGAACATAATTAAAAAGATCAAAAGCAACAAACAGCAATACTGTCCTTCCCCTCAGACCTGAACCACCCACACAAGGCAGTCCTGCATGTTTCTAATCTCTAGTCCCAAGCAATCATAAGCTTGAGAAGAACTAGTTCAAGCAGTTTTAAAATTTAAAATTTCCTCTGATAATTTAATTCTGCTGAAGGTTACTGTTATGCACACACACACATCTGCTGGCTTTGCATAGTCCAGAACTTTGCATTTACCAATGGGAATTGTCAGCTAAGTTCAAGTGCCAGATTGCAGTGTAGAGGCAATCACACACGGAGCTATTTTATTCCACTGCCTGTGAAGACAGTAATCTCTGAGAGAGCAGTAGCTTCTTTACCCAGGGAGCTAAATTTACTACTACTTGTCTCGTAATGCCCCAAATGACACAGAAGCCCATAAGCAAATAAGCTATGACTGGGATATTAAGGAGTAAATAACACCTCCACAAAGACACACCTTCCAGAGATGTAGCATTTTCTGATTCAAGCACTCACCAATCCGCAAGTTAATTTTTTTTCAGACATGCAGATATATTCTCTTTAAGAAGTGAGACCAAATCACAAAAGAAACAACAGGAACTGGTGTGGAAACAGCAAGTTCCCGAGAATATTGCTCTGTCATTTAACTACATGAGCTATACATGCTACTCAGAATAAAAACAGACTGGGAAGTGAGACTTGACATCAGAAGCACAGGTGAAAAGAGACATTGGGGTTCTTGGGTGTGCCATTTCTCTCAAGAGGTACTTTTTGATGGTGAGATCAGTCAGTGCATATTAAATAATTCCTAGTATCCTTATCCTGGTTTCAGCTGGAATACAGTTAATTGTCATGCCAGTTGCTGGTACAGTGCTGTGTTTTGGACTCGCTGTGAGAATGCTGGTGACACACTGCTGTCGTAGGTGTTGCTCGGTACTGCTCACTCCAAATCGAGGAGGTTTCAGCGCCTCATGCTCCGCCAGTGAGCAGGTACACAAGAACCTGAGGGGGAGCATGGCCAGGACAGGTGACCCCAACTGGCCCAAGGGATATTCCATACCCTGGAATGTCATGCCCACTATATAAATTGTGGGAGTCAGCTGGGAGCTGCCAACTGCTGCTCAGGGCTGGGCTGGGCCTCAGCACGCGCTGAGCCACTGGATTGTGCATCACTTGTTTCTCTGGACTTTTGTCTCTCTCTTTCTTTTGTCTCCCTTTTCATTCCAATGATTACTATATTTTATTTCAATTATTAAACAGTTCTTATCCCACGGGTTTTACCTTTATTCTGATTCTCCTCCTCTTTTACGTACTGGGGGGTACATAAGCAAGCAGCTACATGGCACTTGGCTCCTGGCTGGAGTTAACTCACAGCAATCACAACTTGCATATATGTAATATTGTATACTGGCTTTCAGGAACTGCATTACCTATAAAATTACTTCTATTTTTATTCACAAAGTATATGTTTGTCTTTGATGATGTCCTGAAAGGAGCTCATTAAATTACTAATGTAACTATTAAAGCTATTAAATTACCAATTTTGAGGAATCAATTCAAAGCATATTGAGATAAGCATAAATCCAAAGTAAACCAAGTGTCTCTTCACTTCACTGACCCTCCCATGAGGCCCTGAATGCTAAAATGTCTTTCTCCTAGCAGCATTAACCCCTTCATTGTATAACACTCCATGGCCAAAACAGTGGCAGTAGTTATTCCTAGGGCTCCCAAAACCTTCTGCTTGGTAGCACAAAACGACGGGGGAGGAGGGATGTTTGGTTTGCGTTTACTTTTGGAGCCCGGGGAGAGATTGCTCCCTAAGCTTCCTGACAAGATGCTTATTTTTATTCACATTGTCACTATGTTTTCCCATGAACAAATATTTATACTTCAGAGGAAATGTTTCAGTAACATGTTTCAGACAGGATAAGCAACATGTTCACTTCCTTTTATTATGAGAAAGCAATTTTGCTTACAAGAGGAAGTAAATAAATCGATTCCCCAGAGATGCCTGGGAAGGGATAATTCTTGCAGGGAACCTGTCTTGGAAATACTAGCAGCATGTCACTGTGTTAGCTGACCTGTGGAGGCTTCATTTGCAATTGCACAAAATGAACACATCAGAGATTTACTGTTTCCTTTGTTCAGTGAAACAGACCATTCCTGTGCAGTCCTGTCTTAATTGAAACATTCTCCCTTCTGACAAATTCTAGTAGCATTTTATGTTCCTATCTGCATCATTATAATGTACATTTAATACATATGGCAAGATACAAATCCATCTTCTGTCAATGCTTCTGAACATGTAAAAGACTGAGACTGAGAAGGCCAATGGGTGCAAATGACCTAATTTGGTTGACTACTCCAAATTCTGAGCAGAGGGTTTGTCTCTAAGATCTCCTGAGGTTCCTTACAACCTGAATTTTCTCATAATCCTAAGTTAAGGACATGTGTTTGGTGTGACTAGCTTACCTGCTTACTGCAGGAACTGTGAAGATCTGGCTGTGATACTTGACAAAAGCAATATAAATATTCACCTGTAACTCAGGCTGGCAACAGCCCCACTTTTCCCTGGGCTGCACTCAGCAGGAACTCAGAAAGCTGCCTAGATGCATGGAAAAGTACCTACATATTTGTGATACAAACTCTTTTTTCATCCCAGGATCTCACTCATTTCCTGCACCTGCAGTTAGACTGTGTAAGTATTCACTCTTGAAAATCAGACTTAGCAGCTTCCGTTTCTTTGATGCTTTGAGAAAAAGCTTGACACTGGGTCAAAAGCTACTCTGTGCAGAAGCTGCTCATTACCAACCCTGCAACGCCAAGCCTTTATACATTTGTTTTTATCTGCTGGAATATCAGAACAAAGCTGACTAATCCTGTAAACGAAATGATTAATTGTAGGGCTTCTCAGTTAAGACTTGTGTACAAAGTTTGCCAAGACACGGCTGCTATAACTCTGAAATACCTGACCAAAAGCTGCTGGATAGGAGAGCAGTGGTGACAGGCAACAGTAAATGAAACAAATCAGGTTCTCTTTTACTTCTGCCTGTTGATACTTACCTCACAGGAGAAAGTGTTAACATCCATTTTTAGCAGTTTGATCAAAAGCAGAATTCCATTAAAAATACTTCATGTCTTTCTCTTACTGTGGCACTCCTAAGGAGGAAAGAAGGAAAAAAAGAGAGAATAAATCTTACTATTTTCAACCTAAAATTACAACACGTGCAACAGCAACAACATGTTTATGATCCATTTTATGTTGTAAAACAGGTGTGCTTGGTCAACAAAACAGTCTTTCAAAGTTTCCAACAGGTAAACTGTGTATCTTCACTAAAACACTCTTTGTTCCAATGCACTGAAGAAATCATGGGTAACTGGATGAGCTTTTGAGCATAACTGCAGATTGACACAACTCTGTCACATGAAGCTTGTTCTTGAATAATTTCCCTCTGGATTTAGATTAAAAAAAAAAAGCCCCCACCTTATGTGTCAGAACCGAACACTGCTGTATCCCAGTTAACCAGCTCCGCTCTCTCAGGCAACAAACTCTGAGGAGGGGGTTTTTGCCCACCTTCAACAAGGTGACAAGATTCTAAAATATGAGCTGACAGCCTTATGACACATGAACTGGAAATTCTGTATTGCTTCCCCCTTTGGTAAAAATGAAATTAATTATAAATGTCCTTCCTTTGGTTTGGTAAATGCCTGCATTATTGTGGCTTGGTTCCCATCCAGGTGCAAGGCAGAGGTTTTCCAAGAACCAAAGGTGGGAGCAACATTGATTTCGCCTCAGATGCTGCCCTAAAAGCAATACTCAATGGCACAAGTAGGTTTCTGAGGTTCATGCTAGCTTGAATAGCAGCAGTGAAATGCACAGTCTTCAGCTGAACAGAGAAGTGGCCCACTTAGTTTTCCTGGGCATTTCTCCCTTCTTGTAAGGATCAGAAGTGAATTTAGGACTGAATTTCTCACAGAAATTCCCACCTTCTGTAGATAACCAGCACAACACACCAGAGAGATCAAACATAGAAAATGAAGTAACACTTCAGTCCACCTTTGTGGAACAGGCAAGCCACAGAAATTGACACTAGATCTAGAGGCATGATGTTTACATCCTCTAGAAGTCTTGCCCTTTCCTGTGCTACTTATCAATAAGCATTTTAGGGGCAAAGACTTATCAGTCTTCCTGAACTGCCACGTTTCATGCAGCTAGAACTGTGGAGAATCTTCTCACCATCTTTCCTTCCGTGTTCGCCCTTACTTCCTCCAAGGCAGGCCCATACGGCTCCATTTGTGAGCCCACAAATAATAGCCTTAATCCACAACAAAACAAACCCCCACATTATTAGTTAATGACATCTGTACACCCAGGACTCTAAAACTGTTTAAATAGTTACTTATGTGATACTGTACCATTCATAACTGTTTACTTGTTTCCTGAGTACTGATGGCAGGTTACACGTTACCTGCAGCTTCTTTCAGAACATCCCTTTTCAAAAAAACCAAACTGAAATAAACGGATCTGGTTTATCTGATCATAAACCTGGAGCTTTCTTTGGTTTTATTTCACTGAGATCTCATTCCCTTCTAACAGCCTTTCTCTGCTTCATCCTCATTAAAATCTAGACATGGCCTCCAAGGATACATCAAGATCCTTCTTACTCTGAAACAGACATGCAAGGCCCTTGCACAAGCTCATTCACAATTTTTCCTCAATCATTAATCATTTACATTATTGTCCTATTAAAGGCCACATTGAGACTCTCCTGCTTGCTGAGCTATTTTTTTAATTGTTATGCTGTAAAGTCAGACCAGTTGTTTGAAGAATGTAAGCAGATAGAAATGCAGCTAAACCTGATTTTCATCATTACTAAAGCATAAGCCTAAAAGTCCCACTTCACAGATAAAAGTTTATGGCCTTCATCCCCTTGCCCCTCAGTCTTTCACTTTCTGGTTTTGAAGACAGTTGAGTCCACAAAATAAAGGCTTAATTCTTAATAAGCACTGTTCTACCCGATTACAACTCAAAAATGTAAGCATCTTTCATACCATGGTAGTGGAAGCAGATCATCGCTCTCTGTGATGATCTGCACTCGTAAGAACAAAGCAGCTAAACCTCACATGCACCTCCTTTATCAGAGTCTTGAGGAGCTCACGGCTGAGAAGAGAGCTGGCTCCATGTGACTCTCACCCTGTGTGCCTGCACCAGACAGAATCAGCTCTGGCCATGGCAGTGCACTTCCTTCTCTCTCCCATCTGCTCTGCACCCAGGCAGGCATTACCTGCACTAACGCTCACCCTCAACAGCAAGCACACCGTGATCCTGTGTGCAGGACATGCAGCAAGGTCACTGCAGGCTGAGGGAAACTAAAACCAACTGGAACACAGAGCAATTCAGTGAGGGATCTACTCATATGGGCTAATTCTCCAAAGTGGGGAATTTGCTTTAAATAGGGAGGAAGGTGAGGAACAGGAACACCTGCTGGCGGGTGAAACATTTGCAGGGCAAACCAGGCCCAGAATGAATGCAGAAGAGGCCAGTGGAACACTGGGCTCTCTGGATGACTGCTTGTGGCCAACAGTCACGTCTAACCTGGTCTAGAAGCCTCTTCTGTGATGGACAAGACCTCCCCAAACACACTGATGCTACAGAAAACTCCAGAAAACTCAGCCCAGTTTTCCCCTCAAGTCCACCTCAGCTTCACCTTTGGGCTGTTCAGAAGTCTAAGCTGATCCATTCTTTGCTATACCCCTGTTTTGGAGGTTTCTTGGGGTTTTTTTATTATTGTTACCACACTAACAATATTACAGAATTTTATACTCTCAAGTTTTTTACGAGTCTCTTTTACTAGCCCATCATCTCTGTGCAGTGGTTTCAGTTTCTGTAACACCACACATTCACAGTACGTCTGCCCCAAATCTCTTCAACAAACGCTGAGGGATTATGTGGATGAAAACTGCTTTTAAGCCTTACGTTTCTGCCTTGCTTAATATGATCTCAGTTCAAATTTTGCCTTTACAAGTTAAAATGCTGGAAGAAGTTTAAGTAAAAGAAAGAGCAGAACCTTAGTTCACTGTTGTAATCTTTACTATGACACACCTCACTTGCTCTACATTACATGGTTGAACAGACAGTAGAAATGTTACTTCCCATTGATACCTAAGCCAACATTTCCTCTCAACGTGTTTTCAAACCTTTAATGTTATAGTATCCATAGTAAATGCATGCCTTTTGCCCTTTCTACTTCAGCTTAGACAAGTGTGCCTTTTTTCTGGGGTCTCTCTCAGAGAAAAAGGAACCTTTCCCAGTATTGATTACACAAACAACAGTATGATGACATGTGATACAAATATTTCTATTTAGCTAAGCACAAATGACAACATTTGGTGTGAAGTTGACAATCAGGTTCTAAAAGAAAATGATAAGATTGCCACTAACCCTATTTTAGGAGCACCCACAACGACTCAGTTAAACAGCTGCCCAACGAAAATGCAAGTAACTCTAAAGCTCTACTTTCCTATGCTCCCCAAGTAGGGAACAGTTTTTCCCTTTTCTCATTCCTTTTTCTGGAGAGCTGCAAAGAGTTGGGCTGGGTATGGCCCATTGCTCCTCCCCAGAGGTTCTCAACAACTATAAAGAAGAGAAGGGGCTCTTCCAACTTCATTCTCCTGCTAGGTCTTTTTGGGAGGCAACGTCCTTCTTCCTAACCCAGCTCCTCTTGTATCCAGTTCTCGACATGCATTTGCACTCTGTACCAATTACAAATTTCATTCTTGTAATGCAGAGAACCATTAATAATTTAAGATTAAAAAGGAACCTAAGGGCAGGAATATTCCATTTTTGCTCACGAGATAGACGGTACTCTGCTAGTACGTCAACTCAAGTTATCTTTGTGCATGCTACGTTAATTCAGCAAATTGCTTTTCAAAGAAAGTGCATTCAGAAAGTGCCTGGAGATTCTATAAGAGAAGGAAGTTTCATTTCTATGGCAAATGTGCCAAACCATTACCCAGAAAGTGCAACATGAACAGATTTTAGTTTTCTCCAGCTAGTTTTCACAAACAGGGGTTAGCCAGGATGAATTTTGTAACAAGGGAGTAAAAGTCATGCCAGGTGTAGCGATAAATGCCCCAGCGCACTGCCCGCCCCGTGAGGAACCAGAGAGACAATAACCACTTCTAACGGTATGGAACGGCTCAGGAGCGATGCAGCAGGACCGCCCGATACCCAAGTGAGCTGCCAGCATTTCTGGCCTTACCACGGAAGGGAACGGGACACCAGGGCGAGCCGGGCAGGTGCTGAAACCCTCCACGGGTAGGAGCCGGGGGCTCCTGTCAGGAGGTGTCCCGGAACGGGGAGCGCCCCCGGCCCGCCGCTCCCAGCCCCGCGGTGCCCCGGCCACCCGCCGCTCCCTCGTCCGCTGCAGCTCCAGCGCAGCTTCCCACA
>VZRN01005945.1:218933-247630 GCA_013397935.1 Dasyornis broadbenti | reverse complement strand
CGCTGGCTCACCCACAGCGACCGGCGGCGGCGTCTGCCCGTCCCGCGCCCTCCCTCCCTCCCTCCCCTCCCGCCACCGGGCCCGCAGCGTCTCACCTGAGCGCGGAGCGGGAGCGGCTGGGGACGGGACAGGACAGAAGTGACGCTCGGCGGGGTGCGGAGGGCGGTGCGGTGTGTGGGGTGCGGTGCGGTCCCGCCCTGCTGTGCCGCTCCGCTCCGTTCCGTACCGCGCTGTGCCGTTCTGTGCTGTGCCGTGCCCGGAGCGGGAGCGCGCGCCCCAGCCGCCCAGCGCCGTCACGTGAGCGCGCCCCGGCACGCGGTGCTGCTGCCGCGGCCGTTACAGCAGCACGCGCGCGCGGGGCGGCGGGAAGCGCTCGCGGAGAAGGTCGCGCGCTCTTGTGCTCTGAGGGGCCGGGGCTGCGCGCGCTGCGCTGCTCTGAGGGGCCGGGGGTCCCCGCGCCCCTCACAGGGCACTGGGGCTGCCGGCGGCGGTGCGCTCCCCCTTCCTGCCCTCGGCAGAGATCGTTTCCAGGAACTGAGGGGCTGCGGAGGCAGGAAATCCTGCGGGGCCCCGTGCGGGGAGCGGCCGCAATGGCATTGCCTCTGCGCGTGGGAAGGTGGGGTCCTCAGCCGCGTCCTCCCTGCTCGGCGTGAGCATCCGACGGTGCGATCAAGGTGATTGTTTCTTCCTGGAGTACGAATACTCCTGTGTTCAACACTGCAGTCTGATGAGTAAATCCGACTGCACTGCTCGCCTCAGTTTTCCCACACAGAACTTTCATGCTGAATTCTAGGTAGAGCAACGTTAAGCCTGTTTTCTGCCCAGGATGCTTTCCATTTACACTGTCCTCAGGGTGCCTGACCTCTCTATCAATAATACACTAATAGAAGTCTTTAACGAGAACGATAGTGGGATGCCATAAGTAATCCAGTGCCATAAGGCATTTAAAAGGGTTATAGAGCATATTGCTGAAATACTTAGGTAAATTTGAGGAACAGTGCAGTAGCCTGGTGTTAAAGGAATTTTCTGCTTACTCAGGGTCTTGGTCTCAATTTTCCACCCTGGGTCATCCTGTGCTGTTCAGGAGAATTTGGGAGGACTGTGGGGGCCAGGTACTCAGCCCTTGTGTCGGTGCTTCACATCAGTGGTGTTTAATGTTGGTTATGGAGAGTTTCTGACAACACAGCCCTTCTGAAAGGCGAAGGGCTAAGATACAGGGCCTAAGGATAGCAGGAGCTGGCAGTATTGCAGGTACAGAGAGAGGCAGGCTGGGCTTGCAGCCAAACTGCTCTCCTAGCTGAATGGCAGAGATCAGGCATCCTGTGCAGCGCTAATGAACCTGGCCCCCAGATCATGAAAACCACAAGAGAAGCAGGGCCCAATAAATCTTCTTTCTTCTTTTGATGATTTTTATTTCATGTACTTCCCTGTGGAGGCATGAAAGTTTGAAATGTACCTGCTGTATACAGTGTCAATAGTGCAATATACATGCATACTGTATCAGTATGCTGATCTGTGCAGCAAGGAGAATTAGCCTGTGTGGAGCTGCATGCTGCCATGGACAGACTGCCTTCAGCACATAAATCAGCTTTAGAGTGCTGTCAAATACTTACGTCCTCTGTGCTTTACCTTTGTATAAGAAATGTGGGAGAATGGTCACAGGATTCCAGGAGCTGAGCCTTTAAAATAAACGACACTTGATATTGTGAGCCGCTCATTAAGTGGAGAGAAAGTGTTAGCAGCTTGGCTAAATGTTAAGGTTTTGAATAAATACTGAAAGATTTTCCTTTGTTGCATATGTGGTACCAAGGGCAAAGAAAAATTGCTAGGCCATTGTTACTCCCCAGAAATGAGAGGATTATTTTGTTTGGGAAGAGTTTATACAGAGTGCTGGTAACTCATATTTAGAGGAATATGAGGAGATCTCCACTGTGCTTGCACAGTATTTGTGTGCAGAATTGTATAGTTGTGCAATTTCACTCTGTACAAACAAACTGTCTAAATTCCTGTAATTTGTGCTGGAAACACGCTATCATTTGCAAGGCAATTGGAGCAGACAGCTGAGCTCGCAAGGGTTATCATCTGCATCTGTTCAGAGGACAGTCTCCAACCCTGTATTGGCTAACATTTTTAGGTCTGCTAACTAAACCCACATGAGATAAAAGTCCACCCACGCAACAGGTTATATAGTTTGCTTTAAATCAGCTGCATTTTCTGAACACTGAAGGACTTGATTCTATTTTGTGTATTCCCTTTAGCATTTCAAAACGAATTTAGGTTGTTTGAAAGGTTCTTGACTGACAGTTTTGAAAATTGAACTCCTGTGTTTTATCCCAGACTGGGTCCTTCTCAATTGTACTAAAGAGGAAACTTTGCCAGGCTAAGGATAGTCCCATTCACTTACTTTAAAGCAGGATTTCCTAGTTTTTCACTTCTCTGTAGTTACTGGGTGTAGGATATTTTCATTACATTAAAGCTATGCCTTGGCTACTAAGACCGTACATTTAATTCAGAAAAAAAAAAAAAAAAGGCAAGTATTTAGTAAATCATCTGCTCTTTAAAGTATGATAATTGAATTTCAGCCTTAAATTAATAAGGCAGTAATATGGAAAGCTAATGGTCTTCACAGAACACTTGCTCTCTTTCCACAAACTTTCATTTATAGTCCTTACTGATTTTTGAAAAAATAATTTGTGCTTTTAATATTGAGGGCTTTTTGTGCAAAATTACAGGTCTTGAAGCTATAAGCAGAGATGGAGTGCCATTATCCTTCGAAGTGTACATGGAATAGATGAGGAGAAGCTGTGTAAGTTCTAGGCTTCCAGGAATGGATGCCAAAATAATTTATTAATTTTGCTGTTAAGAATAATTGTTGGCTGACAGTTGCATAACTTTTATGACAGTGTCTCTTGAACCTAGACATAAGACAGACTGATACCAGTCATGATGTCAAAACTGATTGCTCCTTATTCACAGAAGACATGAAGGTGACAAAAATGTTTATGATTGTGAGTCTTTTCATTGTTGCACTGTTGTTATCGAGCTGCAGTTACGTTAGTCTGACCCTAGTAGCTCCAGGTGACTCATGGCTTTCATTATACGTCTGAGTGCTTAAAGGATGAAAGACTTGGGGGAGGTAATGTTTTTCTGCAGAAAAATGAAACAGAATGTTTTGTGATAGTAAGTGAATTTGTACTCTTCAGCACTCGCTACATGTTATAGGATGGAGGTGGATTGTGAGCTTTCTGAAAGTCCTCTCAGCTGCTTGCTACCAGTGCCTTGTAGCAATCAATAGGTGTCACTGACAGTGAATTGAGCACAGACCTTTGTGCTGTGGCGGAACAGGGAGTGTTTGTGCGCTCCGTTCTGCCAAGTGAACTGTGGTGACACATGAGGTCATATGGGACGTGGCAATGCGGAAGTCCCAGGCCTTTCCAGACAGGCCTGGAAGCAAATGGCTCATGCTACAATTTATTGAGAGGTTTTTAATGTTTTATCCTCTGTTGTCTTAGGGTTATGACTGTGGTTACTGTAGCCCTTTACTGCCACATTGGCCTGGAACAGGCTTCAGATAGGGGCATTCTCTTGCTGAGTGTTCTCTGGCTCTGCCCACAGTCTCCAGCAGGCTGTGGCCTGCTCTGGCCTGCATTCCACTTGTCATTTGGTGTTAGAGCAGGTGGAGCTCCTGTTCTTCACATCTGTGGCAAAGATTGTACTGGCCTTGAAGGCTGCTTCTCTGTCCTAGGAGACACAGAATCACAGTCATTTAGCTACTGAGGGCTTTCAGAGCCTTTTTTTAGAAGGCCTTATTACAGTCTTAAGATGTAATACAACAAATCAGAGTAGTGAGATGTTTTAGTTCTTCCCTGTGAGGATTTGGCAAGTCCACACCTAAAACATTATACATAGTTCAGTGGGAGTTGTGAGCAGAGCAAGAGCAGAACAAAACGTCAGGATGCACTTTATAACCTTTTACTGAAGATTTACATGATCTTCATATCCTGTTATAATTATGTAAACACTGAAGCAATCACAGCTGTAAATCACATTGTGTTCATACTAGACACCTTCTACGTAAGACTGGCAAAGGTTTGTCTGGATAAAGATACTGACTTGGAAACTGAGAGAGGAAGGATTTCACTGGCAGATTGTTGAACAGTGAAGTATTTTAGCCTGAGGAGAAATTGGTTGTGGAATGTCAAATCTATAATATACAAAATAAATGCAGAGGGAATCCATTCCTGATTTTGGAAAACCTACCTGAATCTCCCATTGCTTTGGGCTCAGAAGCATCAGGAGTGAAGTGACAGCAGAGTTCCTGAGGTCTACTGGTTCTAACAAATAAACATTTGTTAACTCTGGTTTGATGGACAGCTCCTGTTTATCCCACATTGCTCAAAATCATGTCTTCATACAGTTCGTTCTTTTTAAATAAAAAGGCTTATAACCAGCTTGGAGAAGCCTCTGAAGAATACACTCCAAAGAACGCTGGAAAAAACGATGCCATGAAAGGAGGATAAAGACAAACCTTTCTGCTAAGACAAACCTTTCTGCTAATTTATTTTCATTTTAGTTTTATTAAATGTGAATATGTTTAGCTACACCGAACTAGTCTTTTGTAAAGCACAAAATTCAGCAAGGAAAGGTTGTATGACTTCATGATTGCACAAAATTGATCCAGGAAGAAATCATGAAGTAATGTAGAGTATTAAACTATCTGAAGCTCATCCATACTTATGTTCAGATGTAAAACTGACACAGGACAAGAACTGACCAAAATATTCCTCCGTTTCCCTTTCCGTTTCCCTTTCCCTTTCCCTTTCCCTTTCCCTTTCCCTTTCCCTACACAGTAACTACAGAGCTCATGGATGAATTTGCTCTGGGGTAGAAGTGATTAAGTCCCTCCATTTGTGTGTGCTCCTGCAACGTAAGTTTGTGACTCTACAGTTCCTCTGTCTAGCCTGAGTTGCAGAATTTAATCCCCACTTGAAAGCCAGGTGGATTGCAACAATGCTTAGTGTGTGTGGTCGTTTGCTCTGCCAGTACAGAGGATTTGCACCAATGTAGCTGCTTTCCCAACAAATCCTCTCTATAACAAGCCAATACCTGTGATACCATCTAGGCTTAGTTCTCAACACCCTTCCACCATACCGTTTCACCATGCAGTGAATGTGAAATGCTACTGAACTAGAACAGCCCAGTTTTACCCTTCTTTGGAAAGCATTTGTGATCAGCTGTAACTCATGGAGAGCAGGCCCATTGTGAATTAAATGCCGTTGAGCTGAAAATGTGCATTGGATTTAATCCAATTACTTGTTCACTGGCACAAATTCTTCTGGTGACATGAGTTTCCAAGAAAAAGATACAATTTTATCTCCCTTCCTAGATTTAGCACTATTCAAATGTCACATTGTTTTGTGGGTTTCCACTCCTGATTTTGGAGTCTGGGACCAGTGTGGAAGATGAGAATGAGCACACCACCTCCAATCCTTTTTGTCTAGGCCCAAACTCCTCTTGTGTAGTGCATGTAGGAGTCTCTCACAAGCATCATTCTCTCATAAGCGTATCTTTTCGTGGTGACTTACAAATCAGTTCAAATGCTGGTTGCTGTAAAAGAATTCCTTGTTTCTATCCTCACAAATACCATTTACAGTACCAAGAGATTTTGGCCAAAACTAGCCAGTCTTTAAAACTACAGGAAACACAGTACCTTCTGATATCTCAGATTATGATGTGCATGCAAAAATGGATACACACATATATCTGAAATGGCAATTTTGGTGGTTCTCAAGTTGGTCCAATATGCTCCTCTAAGTATGCTTAGTTGTCAAGTGTTTGAACCTCATATGAACATCTTTTTCCAGACCTGGTTGCCATCCATAAAAGGATATTTAACTGTAAGTAGTATTTCTTCATGCTGTTTAATCTATTTACTGTCTCTTTTCACTTTGTTTTGTTTCCCATTTATCAGCTAAAATAAAATGTAGGTGCTTATATAAAACTTTTCAACGAAAGTTTTTGCTGCTAAAAAGGCCCAAACCCAAACCTCAGGTTTATGTGCTACCTTCTGCCATGGACTATAAGCACCATGGTTCCTCAGAAGCCAAAGTCTACACAGCACAGAGGCATTTCTCAGAACACAGAGGAGCTGAGTGTCAACTAGACCTCCTTTGCTCCATGTGCACTTGGAATCCATATTCTGCCGTTAGCTCAGGAGACCCTAAAAGAAGTTAAGAATTATCATCTTGCAGTATATCACTAGTGGAGACCAGAGCTGTCTCAGTGTAAGTAAGAGAGGTTTGCTACAATGGTAGTCCCAGTAAATAATCCTTGTCTCTGGATTCAGATTCTGATCTCTTTGTTCTAGCAAGGTGTTGGATCTGATGGTCTGGATTTTAATAGCTTGTGGAGCTGGAGACCTAAAGAGGATCAAGAAAGAGAACTGTGATTTTTGTGTTGTGTCTACATTTTAAGGTTGTGGTATATTGTATGAGGAGACTTTGCATTTTCCAGCAGAGAGATCTTGAAAAGATGCCAGATACATTTAAATGAACTATTAAAAAGTTAAGACAATTTGGAAATATATTTCATAAACTATGAACTATTTTGTTTTCCATTTAGGGAATTCTATACATTTAGGGATAAATGTCTAAGTATTTTTTTCGTCTTCAATTATAGTCTATTATGAAGAATGTGAGTTTTGAAAACTTCTTGACAACTTCTGTAAAGAGTTCTTGGCAGTATTTTCATGTTCTGAAAATGCAGAACACTGTCTATGATGTGACTCACTCTTTGTACCCTGTCACTTGTCAGTGTTTAGGGTTAACGCAATCCACTGGCATAAAAAGGATAAATAGATGTTTTGTTTCTGTTGAGATGTGCCTCTCAACAGAAGTGTGCACCATTTTATTGAGCTGTGAATGTACACAGAGCCACTAACCAATCCACAGAAGATACAGGGGAAAAGGAGGAATTAAATCTGGCCGGAAATATTGAAACAGCAAAGTAATAATAGAATCATAGAGTAGTTTGAGTTAGAAGGGACCTTTAAAGTTGCAACCCACCTGCAGCAAGCAGGGACATCTTCAACCAAATTAGGATGCTTAGAGCTCTGTCCAACCTGACCTTGAATGTTTCCAGGGATGAAGCATCCATCACCTCTCTGGACAACCTGTGCCAGTGTTTGACCATGCTCATTGTAAAAAATAGTTTCCTTGTATCTTGTCTAAATCTTCCCTCTTTTAGTTTAAAACCATTACCCCTTGTCCTATCATACAAACCCTACAAATGTTTGTCCCCATTTTTCTTATAAGTCCCCTTTAAGTTTTCAAAAGCTACTGTAGGGTCTCCCCAAATCCTTCTCTGTCCAGACTGAACAGTGCCAACTATCTCAGCTTTTCCTCACAGGAACGGTGTTCCATCCCTCTGGTTATTTTTGTGGCCCTCCGCTGGACCCACTACAGCAGGTCCACATCGTTCCTATGCTGAGAAACCTGAAAGAAGCATCCTACAAATTTAGATGGCAGCAACTACAGTTGCTACAAGAAATTGTTATGAATTATCTGCATAAATCTCAGTTATCCCAATTTTTGAAATAAAACTGAGTCACAGGGCCAAAGGGGTTTTAAGGCTGTCAATGAATCTTCAACACAGTCAGATTCCAGGCTTCAAGGACCAGGCATCCCTGATGCTACAATCACCAGCAGCGCCTACAGGGCATCAAGATTCAGCCCTATGGAAAGGGATTTGAACTTGCAGTGGTATGCACTTTCCCTGCCTAGTACAGAGAAGCAGCACTTCTACAGGGCCTCATTTTTAGACTTCTCATTTCATCAGCTGGTCACACACCCTATTACTGGTAGCAAACCAGTTGCAAGGTCCTAGCCTGGCAAGTAAGGCAGAGATAGGAAATCAGTGTCAATACTTCTGACTATAGAAAGTTTCCTTTCTTTATAACCCTAAATCTATTTTGGCTTTTAAAAGATAACATGGCAATCTGTCCTGTCATCTGTTCTATCACAGCACTTGTGCTGTTATATATTGTGGCTCCCAAGAACAGAAAATAAAGTGGAAAAACACTACAAAATCCATAGTTAAAAGTCAGGTTATTTTTAAATTTGGGGGTTGTTTTGTGGAAAATACATTACTTTTTCTTTTCTCAGTCCAAAGTTGATCTGTGAGCCAAAAAAAAAAGCTGTAGCCTTAGTGACATGATTGACTTTCTGAATTACCTGGCAGGGTCGTTTGTATTTTGGTATTAATCTGGGCCATTAGAAAGAAAAGTAAACAACAGTTTGTGATTAGTGACTGCAAACTTTGATTCACAGAGCACATGCATTTATCTGAAAATATTTTAGTTCTTAGGCTGTATTTCTGAGCTTTCAAGTGCTCGTTATTTTTTCATTGGTATTTAATCCTGATGGGAAGTAAAAGCAAAGACACTGCTACCTGGATAGTGAGAATCATAGGGATTCATATCTACTTTGTAGTGGCAGAATGAGGCAATGAAAGTGAAAAATCCCATGGCACAAATTGGTGTAAATCTGATAAATTCTACAGCATGGGGATTTTTTGTCTGAAATGAGTATCTTTGATAAACGCAATGTCTTCAGTAGTTGCTGTATCCAACACCTGGACAAGAGAACTGTAATTTTTGAAACTAGAAGGCTACCAAGAAAGACAGTCAGTGAGAACTTTGGTGGATCTGCCAGGGCACCTTGTCTGGTCTATGTCTCTTGAATTACAAATAGATCTGAGAGTAGCAGAGCTGAGGAAACTATAGTTTCATGTTTACATCTTCTGGGCATCTAATAGTTTCTTCACCATGACCAGACCTTATTCAACAGTTGGCATAGGCTGAAATGGTGAGATATTAGGGTGGCACTAGGCATGTGCATATAAAGAGTCATGTCATAAGAGTGATTGTTTATTAAGGAGTTCTTTTCTTACTAGCCTGGTTTTCAGTGAAATATGCTGTATCTTACTTGTCTGCTGTGTAATGGATTTGGGCATCTGGATAAAGCCTTTTTCTTTTCTTTCTTTCTTTTCTTCTGTCTCCTCATAGAACGCAGCAGCAGCAGCCTGCCAAGTATTTTAGGTATTAATAAGGGTACTGCCATAGGCTCCAGTTGCCATTAGCTCAAATGCTGTCTTGTGCCAATGCAGTTACGTCCCTTTTGGTTCTGGAACACTGTAGGCTTCCTGGAAATGTGTGGTGCTGATTTCCTGTCCATGTTCTGTGGGAAAAACTGGCCCATTCTTAAGGCTTTTATTTAAGCTGATGCACAATTGCAGGCATTGCCCAGCCCTAACAGTTTTAGCAGGACAGCTTCCTTAAGGAAAGATTTACCAATATGAATAAATGAAATACATTGGGTTTGTGAGAATTTATACCCAGAGTTTACAAATGAGGTGTGATAAAGTCACTGTGGGTTGAAGGTAAAATAAGGTATATCATAAACAAGGACTTTACTGTTTAGCAATGCCTGCATGTATGAAACATTTCATTTCAGTTCATTTTAAGCCCTGCATTTTGCTGCCTCAGTGTTCACTTTTTCCCTATCTGTAAATCATAGGCTGAGTGTTTGAAGAAGATCATATGTCTCAGAGCATGCAGGTGAATGGAAGGTTAAACATTGTGACTGGCATTCAGGTGACTCTTGTGCAATCAATCCCAGTGATATGATACTCAGTCAAAAGAATTGACAGTCACGGGGAGAAGGGAGGAGGAAGATGAAGGGGAGGCTCAGGAATATGTTTTCCAGCTTTGCATTAGAAGGAAAAAAACCAATCTGGTCTTTGATTCTTGGCTGCAGCTGGGTCTCTGGCAGGTATGAGGACGTGCTGAGTGCTTGCCCAAGTATTCAGGAACACAAGGCAAAGGGCTGGAATCCAGAACCCCCCTATTCACGTTCTTGCTGAGGTGGAAGGCAGAGGGGGAGGGAGCCAGGACCTTGGCTGTATCCTATGAAATTGTGACTGTTTCTTTGCATGGTCACAAAAGAGCCAAATATATTTGCTTTATGCATCTTGTGCTATCTTGTAAAGCAAGAGAATTTAACAGGGAAGAAAATGTGGTATTTTTTCTTCAGTAAGATGCAGAAATGTGTCAAAGATGTTGATGTTCATAAATAAACAAGAAAGCCAATGTTTAGATAGTAAAAGAGGATTCTAAGGGTGATTTATAAATTCTATTCAGCATAGAGCTCAGGTTTTAATGGGCCAGTTCTACCAACGGTCTCCACTCAGGTGTCTTTGTACAGTAGCTAAAAGAAATTACTTTAAACCTTAAGAGGAGAGACAGAAAACCCATTTTGTGTTCTTTTGCAGTTACTGTTTCAGTGAAGTGCTCTCATCATATTGGTAGCTACCTAATGGTTAGCACAGAGTTCATATTCTTGCCATTTTGTTCACAAATGTATACCTGATTGGGAAAAAGTCTTTCTGAGGGAGAAAAAGTAGTGGGGGGTGTTAATAGAGGAGGCACGAAACTTTCATGGGACATGAAACTTCATATTTCCATTTGGAGGGATTCTAAGAGTGATTTAGAACCTGAGGAGAGGTGGGACATAGAGACAATGAGGCGGCTGTGGATGACAGTGCACTCCTAAGCAGTTTTGCAGTTCAGTACAAGGAGTAAGAGATACAAAAATAAAGGCATGGACACAAAGTGGTGTATAATCAGGTATATTATCCTCCTAAAGGTGAAGGATGGCCTGTGCTCTCCTTTGCTTTCTGTCTTAGTGCAGCAGAGAGTGCAGCTATCTGAGTGCATCTGCTGTCACACCTGACACAGTTACTGTGAGAACAGTCGAGCTCCAAGGTCACTGCACACTAGACACTAGGGAAATGTAAATATGATTTATCTTAGAAAGACGTTAGAGGTGGCTTGTACCCCTCAACCTGCCCTGCCCCTCCCCAGCCTCCAGTAAACTACACACATTTTTAGCACCAGGTACCATCACAGAGGAAGTCTTTGATTACATTTATTTTATTTAGTTACATGCTATAACTGGGTGCAGCACAGCAAAAAGGACATATAAACTAACTAGGGGAATAACAGCATCCTCCTCTGTATAGGTCTGGTGACATTCACTGTAGTTGTTGCTATATCCGGATTCTAAGGCAGCTTTATGAAAAATTCTGTCTACTTCAGTGGACACAGCAAGGAAGAGTGTCCTCTAAATACAGAAGTTTTCAGCTACTAATAAAGGTATTTTATGTCGAATTTACTTTAGGATTTCATAGCTGTCAGTTTACTTACAACTGCCTCTTCTCATACAATCATTAAATCACATATGTTTTGCAAATGCTGGCAGGGTTTTCAAGTGCCTAATGCAAAATGGAAAAAGGACATTTGTCCTTAAAGTAAACAATTTTTCTTCTTGGAATAAAGCACTTTTCCCAAGATTTACTGGCTCTTTGCTTTTAATGGCACTCAAGCTGCCTTCTTTCTGAAAACAGTGGAACACTTTTCCTTTGAAAACCCAGGCTTTTCAGGATGTCTCAAATTTGACATCCTAAAATTAAGGTACTCTACAGAATCCTGGCTATTATCTTTACTCAGCCCAGGTGACCTCACATTGCACCATGGGGGATTTCCTTAGCATTCATTTCTAGTTGTGTCTTAAATCTCTCACAGGCAGAACTTCTATTATTGTTCTGTTCTATATTAAAATACAAAACCACATTAACCAAACCTAAGGCAGTGCTTATGAATCCAGAATGAACATGGCAAATTGACTCCATAAACTTGAAATTACATACAAATCAAATTTTTCCAAATGGTACTCTATAAAACAGCATGTCATTTCCTCACTTACACATTTGATACTTTGTGAGCCTGGGCAGGAATCACATTACCTGGAAAGAACCTAGTTCAAAATAATGAGGAAAGGACCTCTTGCAGTAGCAGGTCAGAAGGCACTTGTGGCTGTGGGGATCTTACCAACCTTTTTTTTTCTTCAGCATTATTAGTCTGAACAAAGCTAATTAAATATCTTAAGTGCACTGGAGATCTAGAGAACGCATACATGTTTTGTACCTGTAGTAGCCTTACTTGTCTGTTCACTTGCTTAATTACTGATACTAAAGTATAGTTGTTCAGACTCACAAAGGCCATTTTTATGCAACATAGGGAATTATTTTGAACCCAGGAACAGAACGAGTGAAATATAATCCTTCTTCAATAAAATATGGCCTTTGCCACTGGAAAAAGGAATGTCAGACAAAGAACATAGCTTGTACTTTCCTTGAGATGTAGGTCTTGCATCGAATTCTGTTAGAAGTTAGGATGACCATCCTCTACCTCTGCCATGGTGAACAGGCTATTTCAAAGAACATTGAATGTGGTCATACAGTCTTCCTCCACCACAAAGCCTGGCTGTGTGATCCCTTGATACTGATACAATCCCTAATTCCTGGCTGTGATTCTTTTCTATGCCTGGTCTGCCGTTCGTCTGTGTAAACACGTGTTCTATGTATGCCCGTATGGAATATCCTGCTGTATTCATTTGAGGTTCCACTCTCTACACTGTTGTGTAGAAATAGACATACTGTAAGATCATAAGTGCATTAAGCCTCTAAGGGAAATTATATTAAAAGACATAGGTCAGTGAATAGGCAGTGGAAAACTGAGCAAAATTATCAGATCAGAATTTGGGTTTTGTGAAACACAGTGTGTAGCTGCAGAAGGCACTTCTTCCAAAGAAACTACATTTGAAGTAACTATGTAAAGGAAAAAATAGATCCATACACAGAGAATCAGGAGCTTCCTGGAAAAAAATACCTGCAATGCCACCTTTTCATGTGCAGATTTCCATCACTGTACTCTGGCTGTGCAGGTGTGCCCTAAGTCATTCCTGACAATCCCACCTGCCATGATTTATATCAACCAAGTATAAAGGAGAACTGGCTGTTTGGCAGCTGGCACAGACACTGCAGCAGGGCAGTCCAGAGTCTGCTTGCAGCTGGCAGAAAGCTCCACGCTGTGGCTGCAGAGCTGTGCCTGTCCCAGTACCAGGCTGGTCACCAGCACACGTCAACAGCCATGGCCCCTGGGCTCTGTGCCAGCAGGGAGTGCACATTGCCTGGTCCTGGCGGTGCCTCTTGCTAGAAAGGAGGCCCATTGGAGGAGATGGTGAAAGAAGCTGCTCTGGCAGCTCCATGCCCTCTGAGAATTCCCTCTGTACAACAGAGATCACTCACATGGGCAAATTCAGCAGACTTCAGGATGTTTTGAGCATCCCGGAGAACAAATTGATCAGTGACACAGTTCTTCCATTCCATTTGATTGCTTTATTGAGCCAGAATTCCTGATGCCAAAGGCATCCCTTGGGTCTGATAAATTTGGTGTGAAAAGAGATATTTGATTTAAGCAGTTCATGGATGAAGAGGGCACAACAGATCAAAACAACTTTGATTATTCCTGCTTTTATTTGGAAACTGCAGAAATACTTGGAGTCTTCCTGCAGGTTTTGAATGGAAAGATTGCCTTTCTTTGCTGCAGTGTAATGTTTAACACATTGTATACAGTAGGCATATAATGCAGTTATGATATGTGTAATTCATCTTTTGTAAGCAGAGATAAAGAGAGGAAGCTCCTACTTCCATCAGATTTGTAATTCAAAGTGTATCTAAAACCTAGCAGCAAAAAAAAGAATTGCAGTGCTGTGAGTGGAAGTGGCTGTAGGAGTGTATCCTCCCTGTGTGGGATGGAATGTGAGAATATTTAGGTTTTTTCAAATGAAGTGAATGATAAAGTTTTGCACTTGTATTAGTGGTGCCTGTATTTGCTGAATGGTACATTTACTGGCTTTATTTCTCATAGCAAACATTTGTGTTTTGCAGTCATGTTCCTCAAGCGTGGATCATTCTCCCTCAGTTCATGAACAACCCTCCATTTAAAGGCTCTCTGAAAGCCTCTGACACAACTCCTGCAATTAGGAAATTTTATTTTTCTTTTCATTACCTCTATTTTTTCTGTTCCCATACACTAAATTTCATGAAGTTGAAGACTGTTGCTGGTATGCTTAGGAAGTAGCTATAGTATTATGAATGTCACTGCAAACTATTTCAATGAAATCTTCAGTCATCCAAATGCGTTAGCAACCTTACATGTATAAGACAAAAGTAGTCCCAGTTGAGTGAGAATAAGAAGTCACAAATGATGAGTCTAATGAGATCATTCACACATATAAAGTGATGGTGATCACAATTATGCAGAACACCAGCTTTGTCAGAAGTTCATTGTTCTGTCATCAAAAGCTATTAAGGCTTTCATAGTCATTTTCTGCAGCAAGCACTAACAAAGAAAGCAGTTTGGAAAAAAAATGGCTGAAAGGCTCGTTTTACAGCTTGGGAATGTGAGAGATTACATCAGTCTGGAGGTTTCTGACGATTACACATAGCAGTTGAAAACCCAAAACTTAACGGTTAATGCCAAGTTATTAATGAATCACAAATGCTCATTGTTGTCAGGCTTTCCTCTGTATTGCTTACAGCTTCTTCTCATTCTTCAGGACTTACTCATGGATGACTTATAACTCATGTTAGAATGAATACCATGTACAGTAAATTGTGTAAGAAGATTGCAGGAGGTGCCTCTCCCATGATGTAACTAACATTAAATTGTTAATCATAAACCTAGGGCTTCTCAGCTTTCACGGAAATGCAGTTGTTATACAGCCAGGTGAAACACCCTCTGAGGAGTCTGGTGAAGTTGCTCTGTTCTTACTGGCATTTGTTGAAAGCCATATGCTGCACATAAACCAAGACAGCAAAATCCTGCTACGAAAAATTAAACCTTTGTGTATGGAAAGGATGGTGAATTTTGAAAAACGGCTTTATTTTAGCAAGGACATGTTTTTATTTGGTCTTTTCTGGACACATGGCAAAACCTAACCCTAAGGGAAATTATTTGCTACAGCTTAGTGGTGTGTTGTATTATTCTCTGACAAGAATTTATTTGTCAGTTTTAAAAGCAGTTTATAAACCAGTCATGTGGATCAAATGCAGAAAGCTGAAACATTCTTAAAAATTCATTGTATGAGATTTTTTTTTTCCCTTAGAAAAAAATCCTCTTTCCTTTTTGTTAGCTTGACTAACATAAACTTTTACTCTAATGATGACTGGAAAAAAAAGGTAATCTTTTAAGCTGGAGTTGCACATGTCAACTGGAGTGTACCATTCCTAGAGTGTTATAAATCATATGCCAGTCTATAAAACAATGTTTCTCTGCATGGGCTATGCTAATTAGCTTGCAATGTCACTGGGTTTAGCCTAGCTGTATTCTCCAGTGATCTAAATCTACAAGTAATGCCTATTTTACCTTGAGAGGTGTGTTTTTCACATCACAACTTTTGTTTTATTACATCTTTTTTCTGCTCTTCTGACTTTCCTGTCCTTCTGTAGGTCACTGTTATATCGAGTTTAGGGAAGGAAAATGCAGAAGCTGGGTACTGTTGCAAAGTACTGTGCATGTTATAGCACAGTACCTTACAGTGTAGGCAATCATGAGAAATATGTAGGAGAGGTCTGGATAAGTTCCTAACAACATGAATGTTCTGATGTGAACCTCATTAGACAGTAACTGTGTATCTGTTTACTGATATCCCCACAAAAATATTTTCTTCTCTTAGATTCAGTGTTAATGAAAAAAAAATTCAGGTAGGTTTAAAGTATTTTAAAGTCTTTCAGGCATTTCTAGGCAGAACTGTATGTACTGGTTCACCCTCACTGATACAGTTCTGTTCCTTTACGCATATTTGGGCTTCTCCAAAGCCAGCAATGCTTTTCGGTATGCTGGTCAGGAAGGAACCAGGTGTAATTGCAGAAGAATAGTTCAGTGTACTCTCTTTATGCACAGTGGCTGTGAGTGCTTTCTACCACTGGAACATTAATATGTCCAATTGATAAGGAGAGCTTCATATTATGACAGTCTGTTCAAGCCTCAAAAGACAAAAGGACACGTCAGATGTGGAGAAAAAGAATTTTGAGAAAAAGGACTGGATGAGTAAAATACTGTTCCATTTAATCTGTAGACCCAAGGTTTTAGGTCTTGCCACTGAAAATGAAATTAAGTCCAAAACTGTTACACTTTTTTGTTATGATACTCGTGACTATGGACAAACCATTTCCATACTTCATGCACAGGATCATACTTAAGGGAACAACCATCATGTATCTCAGTGATTAGCATAACACCTAAAGAAAGAAAGAGGATATTTCTATTTTGCAGTGTCATGATTATTTCTCACTACCATGCCATTGTTGAGTTACAAATAGTCAAAGACGTGAACCCACCCCTACGGATTTTACCTTGCGTAGGGTCCAGGTTCTCCAGTCCAGATGCCTCATAATGCTTCAATGACAGAAAATTTGCAGGTCAAAATTCTTTACTTCTATGAATTTTCTAAATGTCACCTCAATTTCCACAGCAGATCTTCCCAAGTTGTGCTGTTTACCCCACAGGACTAGAAGAAAGAATTTGAAGTAGCCCGTGAACCAAATATTTCTGGCTGTATTTCTCTGAAAAAGAATGACAATAGCTGATGAAGCAGTAGGTTTTTCATGTCTGCTCCTGTGCTTTGCAAGACCTGGTAGAGAGTCTGGAATTCTGCTTTCAGGATGAGGATATGGGGAGCGGGATAAAGCACTTCCTCCTCTGTGCTCACATAACGTGACAGAGAGTTGAACACAGTTCTCTTTCTATGCTGCCAGTACCCAAAGTAACTAAATTCAGAAATTTAGGATTTTAGAGAGTAATTAAAAACTCTTGTGCAATATATGTGTTTAAGAATCTGTTAGCAAGGGGAGCATTTTACACAAGTTTTCTATCAACAGTTAACTATGGTTGAGACTTGCTGTTTCTCCTTTCTGTGTCCTGCTGGGTGTTGAGTTTTCTTTGGTTGCACACCCTTACCTGTCAGTCACCTGCCCAGGCAGAGCTGAGCCAGACCTCAGCTCACAAGTCCATGTCTAGAGTTGTCCTCAGTGTCCCAGTCCTTTCTGGCTGGCACTGGCACATTTTGCCTGGGGCTGCTGGTGGCTGAACTCTGTACTTGATGACATGGTGGAAAGAGGCTTAAAATATTGCAGTAGGTGCAAAAGTCAATGTGTCACTGTCAGTGCCTGTAATGGCCTTACGTCAGTGCAGTGCTATGATATGCCACACTGTTTTCTTCCACCGCAGGCCATATATAGCCCTGTTACACTTTGATCTGCTCAGCAGAACAGAGTGGATTCCTTTTGTCTGTAAACAGCAGCTGGCTGAAAGGGTAATGGAGCCTGAAGGTATTTGATGGATCGGCATTAACTTTGAATATATTCACTGACCACATAACAACCCATATGTGTTTGCCAGTGTCAGTTTGGTCTTCTGTACTTGTTACTGCTTGTAGAGCACAGTTGTGGCATAAACCAATCTGCTCTGATTTCACCTTGGGAGCTGTGATTCTGGAGGGAAAATGTGGCCTGGCTAAATTGGTGTGCTGTGCCTTCCTGTGACCCTCTTATCACATAAGCTATTTCAAATAAGACACTCCTTGTTCTTGGCAAAAAGGACATATTCTTTGGTGGGTGGCTTGCATGTCCTGTTACTGCTCAATATGCTTTTTCACATCTTAAAGGTTCCAAATACGCAAATGGAGCGAGTCTGTACTGTTCATCAGATGCAAAGCTAACTTAAAATGAGCATATGGAGGCATATGAAAGGTTTGTACTGCAGTTAAATCTGTCTGAGGATCAAGGACAACCAAGTAATTTAGAATAAATACTTGCATTTAAAAACATCTATTCTTAATCTGGGGCAAGTGTGCCTGAAGCTTTACAGATAGCATCATCTCATGCTACCTCATCTCACATTTTCTAAGCAAGTGTTCATGGTTCACATCTGCTTTATTTACTGTCTGTTAGATTGAATGCATTCTTATATATTAGAAAAGAAATATATCTTCAGATAAATGTGGTTTAAAAATGGGATTATAATCCCAGGGCCTTCAAACACTAATGTTTCAGTGAGTAAAAGCAGATTTTGCTGATGCAGTTGGGGCAGAAATGTTTATTACATGGCTCATACTGTGTAAAATGATATAGAACAGTTCTCTCTTTCAGTTTTAAATCACATACTTAGTAACAAGCATGGATTTTGAGTGCAAAATTTGTTAAGTCTGACTGTAAAGTGTAGAATGTGAGACATATTAAAATTCTTAGCATACCAAAGGGTGTGAACTAGATTTGGAAATACGATAGTGGTTTTTAACACCTCTTTTAAAATGAGGCAGATGCAGAATAATCTAATCAAGATGTATATCCAAAGGATTAAATCAAATCCATTCGGAACCCAACTTCCTACAGTCATGAACTGTACATCCATGAAGCTCTCAAATAAAGCAATGGGCAACCCATGCTTTTTCCTCTTAGAAAACAGAGAAAACGTGAAATATTTATTATTCTAACAGTACTGCAGCTTTTGTGTACTATGTACACAATCCTGTGTTTTTGCAAAATCCTGCTCTGAAAGTAAACCTTGAAAGCAGTTGCAAGTGCAGAGGCAAATGTGCCATCTCATGTGCATTCACATCAGGTCAGCTGATCACAAGTGATTATAAACATACTGTTGATTGTGGTGGAGGGGCCAGGCCTCGTGCAGGCTTTGTGTGGAATTATGGATTTGCAAATGTCAAGTGTCTGAAACCAGTGACAGCGAGACTGCTTCTGGACACAAACACAAATGTTGTTCTACCATGTGAATTAAAGGCATTCCTTAGTTTGGTTTCACCCTGGTTAAAGCAGATTTGAAACAAGGAAACTTCTTTTCTTAGCATCCAAAGTAGGGAATGCTGGGGTGAAAGGCAGGTTTAAGCATAAAAGTGGTAGGGGAATAAGGCCTCCTTATGCCTTATCAGAAACAGGAGCCACCTTTATTGCTTTCTGTGTTTGTCTCATCTTTACGCTACTAACCTGAAGATCTTTCAACATTACTAAGTTCACTAATTTTTCCTATTGCTGAAATTGCATTTAATTTTAGCTGCTTTTAGTTAGATGTCTGTGGCAGTAATCAATTGGCTAAACAGTAATCTGTATTGCCATTTGAGACACTCTAAGATCCTGCCAAAAGGGCTGGCAGGTATGACACAGGACCTAAGGCAAATCATTGCTTTTCTGGGACAGTAGTGCTTATGTTAGGGCATCTCACATGGGACAGACCCTTACATTTAGTCCATAGCCTAAACAAATTGTCTTGGCTTCTTGTGTGGTCAGAGATGAGAGGCCAGCTCTTTCAGCAGATGATTTTGTGTGCCTGTCTTAGACATCAAGACAAGTCACTCATCCCTGTAAAGTACTTTTCTTTACTTTTACCAGGAATCCAGGCAATGAGGTAAGTTTAGGGTTTCTAATTTGTGGATGACAAAAGTCAGTTATGGTAAGTCTTGTCCTTTGAGAACAAAAAAATATGGAAATTATGGGCTTTTAATAGAAAGAGTTTTATTTCATAATATTACTAAGATTTATCACTGTAGATGAATTGTGGGAAGTCCCAAGGATGAAACTAGTTAAAACTCCTGTTTAATTAAAGGTGCAACTGAAAATATGAATTACAAATTTTCTCCTATAATTAGTTGGTATTTAAAGAAATACAGAAAGGCTTTTATTTGTTTTATAAAGCAGAAGAACTTCACTTTGCAGTGTAATTGGAAGATAAAGATGTCTTTTCATACCAAACCGCTGCTCTCTGTTTTAAACTGGATTCTTAGCTGTCACCTCTCTAAAGTAGATTTGTTGCAGCTGTGATGATCTGGGGATACAAATGACGCATAATTTGTGAATGGTAACATTATATTATCATTTTATTAGACCACTACTCTAGCAGAAGAAAACAGAGGAGTATTCAGCACACAACCCACTCCTTCAGGGTCTGCAAGCTTCTCTGTTTTCTTCCAGTATTTCAGTACAGCTATTAAAAGATACTACTCCCCTTACGAGACTAGCCTCATTTATTACTGTCTTAAGAAATGCAAATCCATTAATAGTGGAAATGAGGTAAGGAGGTCAGGACTGTGAACAGAGCACAAGATATAACCTTTAGAGTTCTGTCTCATTTCAATTAGACACAAAATGATAAAAAGATTCCTTTGACATTCTAAAGCAGCACAGGAAACAGAGCACTGCAGTTTAGTGTGATATGGTTTCCAGCGCCATTTGAATGCCAACAGCAGGGTTCTGAGGTTCAGCCAAGTTATTCAGCACAAAGCCTCAAGAGGTAGGAAAGGACTATTTCTGCCACTGTCGTGTATCACGGCAGATTCACACAGGGGGGACAGACACATCCCATATCAGAGAAAAGTCCCTTCAATGTTGTATGGTGCAAATGAAGACCTGTGGAGTGCAAAGCATAATGAAATCCAAAACTAGAACTTTCCCAATTATATAAATATAACTCTTTGCTTAATTTCGTATCACCTTTGTTTATGTTTTGAAATAGTCAGATATCATTACTTATACAGAACTCCTCACGGTAGTTTTAGGGTATTCTGGCATTTGGAAACAAAATGAGAGTGGAAGCAAATATATTTCTTGGCTTTGAATTAAAAAGCTTAGGGACCCTTTTAAAAACAAGTTTTACAGTGATCAGCTTTTGAGTTAGCTCTGCCAATAAACAGTTTACAACTGAAGAGACTGAAGGCATTACCTGGTGAGGCTCACCCTGCAACAGTGAGAAAAGCCTGTGCAAAGCCATCTGTAGGATATTAGACATTAAAATGAGATTTAGTTGGCATGTAATGGCTTAATAACTGTCTGTTGGGTTTGGGAACTGAAGTGATTTCCTGCCCCTTGGCTGTTTGACATTGGTATTTTGACACTGGTATTTTAAATGTGTGCAATGATAATGATACTCTCTTCATATGGAAAATCTTGTGTATAATGGCCACAACCTGCTGAATTCTGAATATTTATTATGTTTCTTCCCTGTGCTTCTTTGCTTGCTACCTTGCACATGTGAGAATGTGTATGCATAGTTTATAGGATTGTTTTTGCATTTTTTTCATTGACTACTTCAGGGTGGGTTCTGGTCTGCCAGTGATTTCTGGACCACAGAGTGAAGAACATTTTGAACCATGAATAATGCCTTATATGTGCTGTGAAAATTCTGGAAAATGTAACTTCTTTTTTGTTAAAGTAAATTTACAAGGTTATTTGCTGTTGAAAAAATAATTTCAACTAGTACCAGTATTTATTATCAAAGGGGCCAACTTTGTAAGGTAATTCACAGATAAGATAGGATAAAGTCTCCTGGAAATGACTTCCTACGGATTTTATGCCTTATTTTTCTCTTGAGGTACTAATGATGAGGCTACATAAAAGATCTCCTGTTACACAGACTGAAGGGCCTGACCAGATGGGAGTGAAAAAATTGCAGAATACCCTGGGACTCCCTTCAGCTCTAGGCCACAGCAGCCAGTGTGCGAGAGATGTCAGGGGCTGCACGGGACCCCTATTGCCATGGGCTGTTTGGTGTCCCAGGACTCTGTCACAGAGAGAAGGCTAACCATAGTTCCTTATTGGAAAGGTTTTCCTGGGAATACTGAATTAATTAATTATTGAGCCAACATAATGTTCCTAGCCATACTAGGACTCAAATTTTTGATGGCTTTAATAGAATGTTCAGGAGTTGCATATCTATGCAGTTGCTTTACTCAGAGGTTTTACTTGATGCAGCTTGCAGAAGTGATGATTGTTGAAGACTATGCCAAGTATGTTTGAATGAACTACTACTCTAAGGAAGCCACTCTGTATTTATACAAAAGAACCAAACTTACCCATAATACCTCAATAAGAAAAAATGCTATTTCTCTGCTTATTACCCAGCTGTAAGTTGCTAAAGATGTTATTTGCAGGTTTGTGTATAACTCTTGCCTTTAGGAAAATTGTCCCGTCTTTCTTCTGTTACACAGCTGAGAAGAATGGAAAAAATGAAGAATACATTTGGTATCCATTCACTACTATTCAAATATTCATTTTTGTAACATGCTTCATTACTTCTCAAGGTTTGTGATTCATTGAACTAGCAAGAGTGGTTATAAATATGCTTTACTGAGTATTTATTATCTCATGGATGGATTTCATATGCATAGATGCATATGCAATATGCCTATGTATAAATTATGACTGAAATATAGATGCCCTGGTATTTGTTCAGATACTTGAAAATCCAAGAAAATTCATATATTCCTGTTAATATTTCTTCATCTGCTTCTATACCTTACAGTAGGTTGTTTTATTGTTGGTGTCCCACATTGTGAAAACAACATATATTGCTTAGGCAGCTATTGCAGGAATCAGCTAAATGTGGATCAAACAATGACTGTCTTATCTAAGTGCTAAATAGAACATATTTGTATCCTAATGTGTGGGACTGGCCCAGGCTGGGTGCCAGGAGCCCACCAAAGCTGCTCTATCACTACTCTCAGAAAATATAATGAAACGCTCGTGGGTCAAGATCTGGGGAGAGATCAACCACCAATTACGGTCACAGGCAAAACAGACTTCACTTGGAGAAATTAGTTTAACTTATTACCAATCAAATCAGAGCAGGATAATGATAAATAAAACCTGAATCCTATAACACCTTTCTCCCATCCATCCTTTCTTCCTGAGGTCAACTTCACGTCTGAATTCTCTGCCTACTGCTGCCCCAGTGGCACAGGGTAATAGGGGTTGTGGACCACTTGTTACCCGTTGTTTCTGCTGCTCCTTTTGGAGACACTCCTTCAGGAGCAGCCTGCTCCAGCATGAGTTCCCCATGGGGTAACAACTCCTAGCAGCAAACCTGCTCCAGGGTGGGCTACTTTATCCATGGAGCCACAGGTCCGGTCAGGAACCTGCTCCAGCACGGGCTTCCCATGGGGTCATATCCTTCTTTGGGCATCCCCTTGCTCTGACCTGGGGTCGTCCAAGGGCTGCTCCACCATGGAACTCCATGGACTGCAGGGGGACAGCCTGTCACCCCGGGCTGCAGAAGAATCTCATCTCCGGCACCTGAAGCATGTCTTCCACCTCTTTTTCCTCTGACCTTGGTGTCAGGGTTGTTTGTCTCACATTTTCTCACTCCTCTCTCTGCCTGCAGTTGCTTCTGCAGTTTTTCCCCTCCTTCTTAAATCAGTTATCGCAGAGGTACCACCACCATGGATGGGCTCAGCCTTGACCAGCAGTGGATCCTCCTTGAAGCTGGCTGGCATGGCAGACATGGGAGAAGCTCCCAGCAGCCCCTGCTGCTGGTAGCCACTGGCACCAAAACCCTGACACACAAACCCAAAACATCTGGTTAAGCTGTATTTTGGTAGAAGACAATATTAGTGTTGGCCTCTGGTCTTTAATTTATTTATTCTTGTTTTTCCAAGACGTTACACATCAGAGAGGTTCCCTCCATGTGCCACCTGTTTCCTTGCAATTGGGACTGGTAGAATAATTTTCTGAAGAACTGCTGACAAGATGTGTCAGGGGAACAGTAATCCATAAGAATGAGATTTCTCATTAAAGTCACTCAGCTCATCTGTGATACAGCAAGCTCTTGATTTACACTGGTCACCTCTGGAGCAGGGAGGACACTGACTGGTAAGTTACATTTTTTACTGCACAGGTTTATGGTGAGGTTCTTGACAGCAACTGGGATTGCTGTCAGATCAGTTTTCATGGCACAGACACACTTATCTGAGATTATTTTAGTTAGATGGTTTATCATAATAACAGATGTCACCATAGACGCATCTTGACCTTAGTTACTTCACGATGTCTTAATGTTGGCTGGCTGTTGTCACATCATTCCTTAGGCTTTTGCTAGGAAGGGCAGGTGGATCACACAAGATTCCTTATGAATTATAGCAGATCTCTCTTTTTGGCCTCTTAAATTTCTTTTCTGTGTGTGCCTTTTGTCTTCTCTTATGAACAGAACCTTAGTGCAGATCACTGCTTCTGCTCTTTTATGCAGAGCAGCCAGTTTATGACATACTGGCACAGCTGGACATGTCAGCCTGCTGATAATAGTTGCAAGTAGACAAAGGAAATTGCTCTAGGACAATTTAAAAATTAAATATCTACCATAGAAGCTTGGGGAGGGTGGAGAGAGTAAGGAATAATGTGATAGAAATGGGAGACAGAATCACAGAGCTGTCAGAAGGGATGTTGCAGGTCACTTAGTCTGGCTTCCTGCTTAAAGCAGCACCATGTAACCTGGAGGCCTCAAATCACAGGGGAGCATATATGGATAGGAAGTATACCTGGACCAAAAGAGGAAAAGGCGATGTCCTCTTCCCACTGCAGAACCAGGCCTTTCCACAGTACAATGAAAGCTACCTTTCAGTTATGATCAGCTCTTCCCCACTCCTCTACAATAGTATTTCACAAAAAATGCCACCTGTCTTTTCAAGAGGGTCCTCAAAGTATTTGAAAGTACAGAGAAAGTTAAGCCTCTATATAATATGAAAAAAAAGAAGAATCCTATACAATGTGAAAAAAGAAAGAAGAATCCATGATTATGGTGCAAATCATCAGCTGGAATAAAGGACTTATTTTTCCTTCTCTACTAAATGGCAGCTCCTATGCTATTTTTTTTTTTTTTTTAATTCTTGGTGTATAAGGAGCCTTGGGGTAGAGATCTTTTCCTATCTTACACAAATCTGAGTAAAGAAGTGTAAAAGCTCATAATCTTTCAAACAGAATCATGTTTAGTCTTGAGCTGCCAGTATTGTCAGGTGAATTTCAGAACGTAGATATGTGTGCCTTCTGGCTTAACCCCTGTTAACAGGAGAAAAATGAAAAATCTAAAGTTGGAATTCTATCTCGAGCCCTGAAGAGACTAAAAGATGTGCTTAGTTTCATACAGAAATGTAGTTAAATGATCTCAGGACATGATTTCAGCTGAATTCATGTGTTTAGAGTAGCTCTTCCCTAATTATCTACGTCAGGTTGGTAATGGGCTGCTACACAGTTTTTAACAATAGTGACAGTCTGCTTAAGGTAAGACAGTCTCTTACCTGGCAGATCTGAAAAATAAAACAATTTGCATAACGTTTCACTCCAAATTTTGCTTTTAAAGTTAGTTCTATTGCCCCTTCCTTCTCACAAATGCTTCAAGGAAGATGTGAAAATACATCTAGAGACTATAAGAAAATGAATATCACAGCACAAGGCAGAATATCTAATCAAAGTAGCTGTTTGGTAGATAACAGGGTACACACCTTAAAGCATAAGAACCCCAGCTCTGTCATGAGGTGGTGGACGTACTGACCATATCAGGGTGTTCTGCTTTACGTCCTGGCAATGCACATTTGCTTTGGTTTTGTTGCAAACCCTCTAGTTGGGATCCTCTGGAAATAGGAGCCTAGAGGAACAGCATGATTGGCTTGAGAGATTATTTTGTTGTGATCGCTAAACCAGCTGCATTCTTCCACTAGCTCACCATGTCAGATTCACATAAGCATGCTCCAGTGCATAAGCACCCTTATAAGATGCTAAATTCAGCCAAGCATCTCTTCACTCCTTAAGGGCCGAAAGAAAGCGGAGTGTGAATGGCAGACTGTGGAAGAAGAGACCAGCAGATCACACAAGGCCAGACTAACTTCTGAGATCCGAGTCACTTAGTCAGAACTCCTTAGTACCACCTTAATAATTCAATAACGCAAATAATATTTTGAACTAGATGAATAGTAATGAAAGATTCTATAGTAGTCACCTCAATAGCTTTCTCTCACAAATATGAAATATTAGAGCTAAATGTGATTTTATAACTCCAAGTAACTCTAAATGAAGCAACTTGAGAGAATGTTCCATGGTCCACCTATCCAGCATGGTCTTCCTGCTGGCTAATAGCTTTTTGCTGGCTCTTCCTCTAAGCAATGTACCCAAATGTGTGACCTTAGTGTGCAATCTATGCTCTCAGTTGTCCAGAATGCAAGCTCCTTGAATCGAGATCCATAACTCTCTCACAAGATAATAATACAAAAATCTGAATCAAGCTAGTGACTTGACTTGGATAGCACCATGTAAACAGAAAAATTCTTTTTTTGTCGGCTGAAATATTGCCAAGAATCATTAGAGTCAGTGCACAGACACTTGAATATACTGTTAACATGTAGCTTTAAAAGACTGGTAATTTTTTAACAAAAAAGATGCAAAACATTTATGATACTGTATATGAAGAAGAAAGATGTATGGTTTAACTTGAAAGCTGTAGGGGTAACACTGGAATGAAGGTAATGTTTTTAAAGAATGAATTAATCAAATTATTTTTGCCAACGTTGACATTTTCTTTTCAGAAATAAAAAGCGTAATTGCGTATTTGCAAATAGACAATTCTAACTCATCCATAAATGCTGTCTGTGTAAATTACATATGGGTTGTTCAAAACCAAATTCTTCCTGTGTTTTTATTCACTTGCTTTTGCAGTCCTCAGTATTTTCAGTGAGTCTGTTAAGGAAGCCTCCAACCTGAAAGAATACATGAGTTTTAACTCGAAATTGTGAAATAAGAATAAATTAAAAATGCTTTATACCTCTGAAATTTAACTATCTTCAGCTTTTTTTCATCATGGACATAATCTGAAAGTTTACTACTTGCTGTGTGGATATTTGCAAGTTACATAAGATCTCAGCAGCCTTGAAAGCATCATACAGGTGAAATTTTAAGAACAAAATAGTGGTCACTGACAGTATATTTATCATCATGGATCCTTGTGCTATTTCCTACTTGTCTTGCATAGGCAATGACAAGGCTGAGAAGAGCAGCTGGTGATTTCTCTTCATCTCTGTACCTGAGCCTCTCATCATGACAGGATCCTTTTCTACACAGAAAGAGGGAAAGTTAGTGCTGTTACAAATATGCTCATTAAATCAGACTGATGCTTTCATTCAGATAATATTTTCATCTTTCTGGATGTTTTTCTTGATGTATTTTTTCCATCTATGTTGGTGGATGCATACACTCAAATAAATGCATGGAGGGAAAGCCCTCAAAATGCATATCTTACACTTTTTAGTTAGATGGTAATCTCCTATCTGACAGTGAATATTTAGACATATACCCAAAAGGAACATATTCACATTGCCTTTTGTCTTAAGAAACATGGTCCTTTTTATCCTATGATTTGTGATGATTATCAAATGGTAAGACAAATGTCTGCATAGTTGATGCAAGAAAAAGCAGTTCTTCTGAAGAGATTTGCAACTGAAAGGTCACCTGGCAGTAGGGCAATATGTTTAATGAACCAAGAGTAAGCTAATTTAACATGCTTTTCAAGGATCAGAGAAAAGGCCTAGAGTTCCTCTGTGCCTGGTATCCTGGCATTGTGTTTGGAGGCCTTTTAAAACAGACAGAGCCCTAGCATTGTTGAAGCAGAACTGTCCCATCCTGATGTTCCTCACAAAGGTGGCTTTCAGGGTTACATCACAAGTTGACATGGACTGGAACAAGCATTTAAGGTTTATGTAGAAAGCTCTACCTCATACCAAATGCATATATTAAAAAATATATTATGGCATCACACATTAGCTTATCTAGGAGTTTGGGCTTTGATAGCTGCTGCAGAGAAGGACTCTGGCTGTTTATCACCTACACAGCAGAAGGATTCTGAATCTTATCTTTGGCACTTGGTAAGGCATTGGCTGCCTCTCACTTTGTTAGCCCATGTAAGAGAGGTGTTCTCCCATGCTGTAGCTTCACTTAGATTCTCCCAGTCATTCAGTTTACAGCTAGGAGGCTTAAAGGGAGTCACTGTTTCCTTTTACCAGGACATGCCTGCAAGAGGTTTACAATGCCTTTCTCAGGTACTTTTTTTCTCAACTCATTTTCTCAAATGAGCAGGGGTGGAGAATGTCTTGCTAAATAATAGAATAAGAAAAGGCTAAGTATGTCTTATTCACTTACATCCTTGTCCCAAGGGAGAGACTTTTGTTTGAAATGCACCATCCTTAACGAGCATTTCCTTATCAGACAGGGGCTCTGTGCTGGTTTGACTGTTGGATATGGGGCCTGGGATTGCTTGAACTTTGCATAATGCAGCTACTGCTATTTGCTGAGACCAGTGCTATAGTCTTTAGTCATTGGCTTCTTGTTTTCAGCCTCAATTAAACTCTTGCAGAAATACTCCACAGGAATTAATCTACTGCCAAATATTAAGAGAGAAGTAATATGGCTGAGGCAGAACATTTTAATTCATTGCAAATGAATCTTTCAGAAATCAAATCTTTATACAGCCATGAAAGATACAGAAAAAGGTAAAGAATCACCCTCCTTAAAAATCCTGCTTAAAATCCTGCTTAAAATACATTGCCAAAGAAGTATTGGTAGCTTCTGATGAGTTCTCAGAAGAACAATAAATAAAAAGCTGAATTAACAACCATGGTCTGAATGATACCATGGAAAGTATTTGCAGTTTGAGCACTGTAGAACTTTCTGTATACAGTATTTTCTTCTTAGTTGTTCCACTGGGTGGCACAACTCCTACATTGCCTTTTTCAAAGATATCACTCAATATTTGAATATGTTAAATTATCTTACAGTATTATTTTGTATTGACAGCTGCAGGCTTGAGTTCTGATCACATTGCTTAGCCAGATGAAATAGGGAATTAAAGTAATTGGGAGGCAATTGCTACTGTACTGTCTTTAATCCAAGACATAACCTATATCCTCCAGCCTCACCCC